>LDKF01002135.1:8048-30642 GCA_001026735.1 Rotylenchulus reniformis | reverse complement strand
GATGAGTAATTGGAGTTAAAGTCAAATTTGTTCAAATTTTGTAAAAATTTGATAAAAAAAAATTAAAAATCCTATTTTCGATAGCGGGATTCTTTTTTATGATTGTATTTATTTATTTATTTCATATAAATATTTTTATTTTTACCTTTATGGCAATCTGTCTTTTGCGGTCCATCGGTGAAGAGTTTATGGATGAACTATCCTTTTTCCAAGCTTAATACAACATTTTTTTTTATTTATGTGATAATTTTCCATAAATACCGCATTTGGCCAAATAGGTGAGCATTGAAAAATTGGCCCTAAACAGACGAACATATGAGGGTGTCAAATGCGAGTGGATGATATCTGGGTTGCCAACAATTTCGAAAAATAAAAATATTTTAATTTTATTATATAAATGAAAAACCCCGTTTCTACTAGTGTTGGGGCGTTAAAAAACCGCTACAATGGCCAACCTAGCTAAAAAAAAATTGAAGCGTCCTAGATCAACAATATAAAAGATAAAATAAATTTAAAAACGGGCACCGATTGAATTGCTTTGAACCTAGAATTTTATGAAGCGAATCTTTCACTGAAGTGACAGAGAAATATAACGGCAAAAGAGCACACTGAGAAAAGGTGCAGAGAGAAAGTTCATAAAGTTTTAATTTTATAAAAGAAAAAAAAAAGGAAAACTTCCTCTTCAAAAAATCACAGAGCTAAAAATAAATTTCCAATTCAATGGAATTTTTGCGCCGATTTTATGCAGTTTTCATGATGATTTGGCCATTTTTGTCATTTTTTATTTTGTCTGATTAAATATTTGCAATTTTTCACTTAAATTAAAACATTTAAAAGGCCAACTGCTTAAAATAATTTTTAATTCTTTATANTCTGGTTTTTTCTGGGTTTTTTGCCCAGAAAAAACCAGACCCAGGTTTTTCTAAACCCAAAAAACCCAGACCCAGGCGTTCAGACCTGGGTTTTTCTGGGTTCTGGGTCTGGGTTTTTCAAAATTGCCGATTTTAAAGATTTTTTTCTGAAAAAATACAAAATTTTTTTGGTAAAATTGAATTTTTTTTTACTCCAACTTTGTAATATATTAATTCATTTATTTTATCTTGATATTTTACACTTTTTTTCCATGTTTTATGAATTGAATTTTCAAAATCACACATTATGAAAAAACCCAGAACCCAGACTGGGCCCAGGTCCATTTTGACCTCGGTTTTTCTGGGTCTGGGTTTTTTCTGGGTTTTTTGCCCAGAAAAAACCAGACCCAGATGTTTTTGAAACCCAGACCCAGAACCCAGCCCCAGGTTTTTAAATTTTGCCGATCTCTAAAAAAAACCAGAAGGTAAAATTCTGTATAAATTTATCTTTATAATTTTGGCCAACCTTTCAAAAAATTTTCAAGTTTGATTGGATTATTTGGCCTTTTTTAACACCACTTTGGCACTATTTTAAGTCCCCTGAATTAATGCACAACCAACCCCATTCATAGCGAATTATGTTGTCTGGCGGTGCTTGACTGTATTGACGATTTTCCTGCTCCAACGACTCCGATCGTCGATCGCAAATGGCCATTCCGATCAGGCATTCATCTTCCTCTGTTCCATTGTATCGCTTGTTCTCGTCCCATGCCAAAATCAACCTTTTATCGGGAACTATTAGAAAATAGAAACATGTTAGATTTTGTGTTATTATTATAAAATTATAAATTCAAAAAAATTAAAGTGTGCTTTTTAAAAAACTACACTTTCCAATTTTATCAAATTTTTCAACTCTTTTTTTAAAAAATTCCTCAAAAATCTCTTATGGGCAATAAAATATATTTTGAAAAATTTTGGTATGAATAACACAGAAAAAATAGCATTGAAAATATGGAGAAAATTATGTTTTTCAAAAATAATAATTCCTATCAAAATCGCTGTTATCGAGTGTGAAATATGGTATATAGTCTTTACCATATGTATTTCATGGCCAGATTGATCTTTTGCCAAAAAAAATGGCCGGATCATTATTAATTTTAGAGAAATTTGTTGATAGAATTCAATAAATGCTGTAGGGTATTAAAATAAAATGAAGGCATGTACTATTTGTTAATAAGTGTAAACTTCCTGGAAGTTTTCTATTAGAATTTACAATTATAAGCATCAGATTCGGACTTATTGTTAGTTAGCAGATATGAATACCCCTAGATCGAAACAATGGTTTTCACAGCCGCGCTAGAAAAATGATCATAACTTTTTTTCAGGTAATACTTAGAGAAATGAGTTTGGTGTCAAAAGATAGCCCTAAATGTCTGCTATAAACTTGCAAGAACAATTAACCGATTGGAAAAAAGTTATGGCCAGACCATTGGCCAAAACCACGATTTTTTGCCTTAACTTGGCTATAACTTTTTTTCGACTTGGCCAAATCGGATAAATGTTCTAACAAGTTTATAGCAGATATTTAGGGCTATCTTTTGACACCAAATTCATTTCTCTAAGTATTACCTGAAAAAAGTTATGATCATTTTTTAGCGCGGCTGTGAAAACCGTTGCACTTCCACTAGATCATAGCAGATACAAAATCCCTAGAGCACAACTAAAATTACAAAAAAATGATAGAAAAAAAATTTTTCGTGGGAAAATAACAAGCATCTAAAATAAAAATAATACCGTATTTCCTGTATAAGGACACCCAGAGGAGTATTATTTTTCAACCCCTCTGCAGAGGGGAGTCTATTACAGGAAGGGGACTAATTGCAGGGAGGGTGGATTTATTTTTCAACTTCAGCCGTGAAGAGGGGGGAGGCACTATTTTTGTGGACGGTAAATGTTTTCATGTTGATATATAATCATAAATGCTCTTCAAAAAAATTTTTCATAAAGTTATTTCTATAAAACGAAAAAAATTTGTCATTTTCTTTAAAAAATAATCAAAAAGTCGAAATTTTCTCTCTAACTTCCTTTTTTTCTTCATCTGAAGAGGAAAATCTGAAGAGGCAATAGGATCCCCGGCTAAGGCAGGAAGGGGATTTTTTCCGTGACCGGACAATTCGACAGTGAAATTCTGTCATAAAAAATTTAAATTTTAAATGAAAAATTTTTAGAAAAAATGTAAAAATTAAAAAAAATACAAAAAAATTACAGTTTATATTCGCCATGAAGATCAAAAAAATATAATATATAACTTTCTAGGTTAGTTTTTGAAGCAGAATCCGAATCTGAGGGCAATTTAGGCATTATCATGTTTAGTCAAACAATATTCATCTAATACATCTAAAATTCTTCAAAAAGATCGGATACTTTTTTTCCAAAAAATTTAAAGCCTAAGATTTTTAAATATGGATGTTTCAGCAATTTCCATAGCCCTCGGATTTTTCAAAAAAAATATGAAGCTCTGATTTTTTATAAAAAAATTCATGGACTTTGGATTTTCAAAAAAATTTCATGGGTCTCGGATTTTTCAAGTTTTTGCAGGGCTCAGATTTTGGAAAACGTTTCTCCATCAATATTTATAGCCAATTGTTTTTTATATAAAAAAATTAAAGCTTAGTGTCGAAATGTCCACAGTCGAAAAGTCCGGGCG
The DNA here is from genome assembly GCA_001026735.1 of Rotylenchulus reniformis. Lineage (NCBI taxonomy): Eukaryota > Metazoa > Nematoda > Chromadorea > Rhabditida > Hoplolaimidae > Rotylenchulus > Rotylenchulus reniformis. Next base: position 27,084 of record LDKF01002135.1, on the reverse strand, counting down.
CCATTTTTTCAACCCAATCCATTACAGAGAGGGGACTAATTGCAGGGTGGGGACTTGATATATAGAAAATAATAATAAAAGCTTAGCAACTGGGCACATTTTACGGCATACCTAAGAATGCCGTAGCCGTATGGACGTTGGCCAAAATGTTGTTCAATCAGCGCGCACACAAACCGGTTGACGAACAACAATCGCAACAGTTGGGGGCGGTTGAAGAAGGCGAGCACCGCCAGCCAGTCATCCACAGAGCGCATTTGTGGTTTGAAATGGTCGAAAATATTTTTTATTCATTCGAAAATTTCCGACCTATATGAGAAAAAATTTACACCAAGAGATTGAGCAAAAATTCTTGTAATTTTTATCCTTTTTTCATATTTTAGCTACATATGTTTTAAGAATTTTCGGGAATTATGATGCAGTCTGCATTTTGTAAAATTTCCTTAAATACGTGTTATTAAAAATAGTATTGTTTTTATGAATCAGACTTTTTGCTAGGGAAACACAATAACGGGTTTTAAAGGTGCCAAAAACTGCAAAATTGGTTAGGGGTTTTCATCTGTCCGAAATACCTAAATATTTTTAAGGATTTATTATTTTTATGATGAAATTGGAAGTTGGTTTAGATTTTAAAATTCAAAATGTTTAAAAATCCAATGATTTAAATAAATAAATATAACTTACCTAGGGTACAGATAGGTGCTTACATTATTTGGGATCTCAACAGCTGGACATAGAGCAAAGCATTGGCCAACCAAAAAAAAAATCAATAAATGGTGCCGTGTCTGATGAATGCTCATCAGCCTGGGGCTTGTGTAGCCATAAGGGGCTAATAGGACGAATTTGGGTGCAAAAATATTAGGTAGTATAATAAGAAAAAAAACATTTTAAAAAAAGTTGCTTAATTTATTTTTAATAAACTCGGTGCTAACAAGTTGGTTAAAAAATAAAGGGTCAATCATCACTAGGGCCCGGATTTTTATGCGCAAAAATTTTCAAAATATGCGCATAAAATATGCACGAAAAAAGGCCAAAATATGCGCAAAATATGCTCAAAATTTCCGAAATATGCACAAAATATGCGCAAATTTTTCGCAAAACATGACCTAAAAATACAAAAATTTCGCCTAAACTTTGCTTAAAAAGCAATTTTCTATTAATTGAAGTGGTTATTTGTATATTTAACGCATTTTCAAAACAAAAATTAAAGTTCCAAAAAATCTCCTCAAAATAGAGAAAAATGAACTTTTTTGATTTTTTATAATTTTTATCCAATTTTGATTATCGAAATGGAATTTTTACCTATTTTTTGTAGAAACAAAATTTTGCCATTTTAAGATTTAATATTTTTCAAAAATTGGTCCAAAATTTGAAAAATATGCTCACAAATTCCAAAATATGCGGAAAATTTCTTCAAAAATGCCCAAAATATGCGGAATATGCTCAAAATATGCGAAATATGCAAAATATGCACAAAAAGTTGAAAATATGCAAAAATATGCAGTTAGAAATCCATGCTAGAGCGTTCAAAACATGCTAAAAACGTGTTTTACGTGATTTTCAAGCTGTTCTGAGCCAGCAAAAAAAAATATGCATTTGCATATAAATCCGGGCCCTAATCATCACTTATAATCGCCCCTATGATTTTAAATCTTGCTTCATCAAAAAAAATCAGTTGTTAAAGTATGCGTCAATAGATTGTAGAAATCTATTTTTGTATATTTTTTGAAGCGATTTTCTTCAATATGTTTGATGGTTTCAAAATATAGTCTGTCAAAACGGTGTTGGGTCATTTAAAAAAAGTGCCATAATGGGCGTTTAAAAAAAAGTGCCAAAAACCAAACCCTTCTTCAAAAACTTTTTTTGTAATACTCAAAAGTTTTTTTTAGAACTGTTTGGGTTTTGATACTTTTTTTTAAACGCCCATTATGGCACTTTTTTAAAAACGCCATAGCATCTGTCAAAACTGCGTTTGAAATCCATTCGCATAACATGCTGCAGCAATATCTATCTGAATTATAGCCTTTATTTTATTTTGGCATCGTTTTCGTCTGCTGAAATCGAAGCTGATTTCCAGGTGATTTTCCCGAGCAAAATCCCCAGATGGAAATCCCTCGTTGTTTTGGTACGGGTTTTTCAGAGATAGACTGTACTTTATTGCAATCAATGTAGGAAACATGCGCAACAACAATTTAATCTTTCAAAAAAAAAGATTGAAGAAATTCGGTACAATAAAAATATGGAAAGTATAAAATTTTTAAAAAAGTCCACAAAATTGCAAAAAAAATTTGCGTTAGTGATTGCGTCGATGGTTGAAGCCCTGCAGCACGTCGCTGAACTTGTTCAAGGGAGTCAAGGCCCAAGAGGAGAGGAGCGAAGAGAGCGACGGGCCCGACGAGTGATGATGGTAGATGGACGAGGAAGAGGAGGCCGACGAACGAAATGGAAGGTCTAAAAAATTTTTTGCAGATTAATTAGTGCCGATTCATTTCTCATGGTTTCAGTTGTCCTTAAATTTTTAGTGTTTTAATTCTTTTCGGTTCAAGCATTACATTTTTTTAAATTGAGATTTTTCTATTTTTTAATTGTGGAGCTCACCTCAACTCGGGGGTTGGGCTTTTGAGTTCGAGTTAAAAAATGCCAAATTTAGAACCAAAAATGTCTTAAACTAACTATCCCATAGTTTATCTATTTTTATTGGCATTTTGTTCTTGGATTCCGAGCAAAAAAATTTGCATTTTTTTAACAAACTAACGGATAATTTCGAAAAATTATTGGCCAAAGTCTAATCGCCGTCACTTACAGTTGCGGTTTCGAGCTATGGCGTTGCCTTTCTGCGGGCGCTGCTGGCCCCGCATGCGCCGCTCCTTAGTAGGGCATGCGCTTTCCATGTAGTTCATCTGACAAAGAATGAAATTTTTAGCTAATTTATTAATAAATAATTTGGTGAACGAATGCAAATAATCGCTCTTTTTCTACTTTACCAAAAAAGTAATTTTTTGTATGATAAAGTTACGGTCCAAAAATTGATTTGCATAGTTCAGGAAATCCAGAATTGGTCAAAAATACAAAAAAATAGACCATAGAAAAAGTTTTGCTCTTGCATGTTGTATTTCAAAAAATCTTGGCAATTCTTGAAAAAATAAAACTTGCGCAAAATCGTGTCTTACTCTGATTTCTGAGATTGACCCTTTTGGGAATTGCATTTTTACAATCAATTGCAATTTTAATTGGAAAAACGGATTAAAAAAATTTAATTAATGTATAATTTTTTTTGACTTTTTAGGCTCACCTGACGGTTCTGGCCCTTCTCCTCCAGCTCGTACAGTTTGCGAATGTCCTCGCCAGTCAACGGCAAATTCATCAATTCCTCAAAATATCGCTTGATGTCCCGCGGCTCAATTGTAGTGGCTCCAGTGCTCAACGACTGCTCCAACATTTTGCGCTGCTCCATGTACTCGGCCAGAAAGTCCTGTGCGCATGGGACAAATTTGATGGGGTTTAGATCTGAGTTCAAGTTCGTTGAACTCAGAAAAAAAACAACACTAAACTGGTCTGTATCACGAAGTTTAAATCCTTGTAAACTTATGTCTGCATGATTTTCTTCTTATTTACTGGTACCTCATATCCGTACTGATATTGCACTTCCGAGGCCTCTAATTCGTATTTTTACCGTTAAAAAAGCATTGTACTTCCTAGGAGGTATGCATCATTTCCCCCCCCCCNCCCCCCCCCTACGCGCTAGAAAAATGATTATTAACTTTTTTTCAGGTAAAAGCTAGAGAAGGAAGTGAATTTGGTATCAAATTATAGCCCTAAATGTCTATTTGTCTATTATAAATTTGCAAGAACAATTATCCGATTTGGCCAAATTAAAAAAAAGTTATAGCCAAGTTAAGAAAATGATTTACTTTGCTTCCTAGGTATTTTATATTTCCCAATCGTAAAGTATGCGAATTTTAAGCATAAAATGGTCATTGTTCAACTCGTATCGTACTTGCATCTACGAATATGAAACAGGAATACGAGTGAATATGAATAGCACCGTCTGAAAGTCCAAATTTGTGAAAATGGCTCCATAAGTCATTAAAATATTTTCATAAGGAAAAAGCCTCAAATTTTCTGACATCTTCAAGCACTCACCTCAAGTGCCGCAACCTTGCGCGAGTCTTCCGGATTCTGGGTGTGCTCCGCAATCCGTTTGGCCTCACGGATTAACACCTGCAAGTACTCGCGCACCGCGTCGTTGTATGTCATGATGGCGTTGTGCTGCAGAAAGGAGGCAAACTTGGCGGCGATGGTGTTGATGCGGCTCTTTTTGGGGATGGAATAATTTTTTTTTGGAAAGTTCAGAAATATAAATGCTAATACACATAATAAATTGAAGTAATAGTTTGAGGCAGCAGTCAAGTTGGGTCGCTAGAGTCCCAGCCCAGTTAGTTAAAAAATGGAGACTGAACCTATCAAGTCATAGAGACTGAATCTAATAAGTCATAGACTAGATTTTATGAGGTTAGAGCAATAAAAACTGTCAATGGTCCCTCAAACTTAAATTGTATGCTCTCCATTTTGGCAAAATTTTAAAATTTTGAAAAAACCGGGTTTTCTCGAAAATTCAAAAATTTCCATGAATGAATACTAATAAAGCCAAAACGAATGAAATCATCTTCTGCACATATTTGTCTTTTACATCCGCTAAAATAAAATTTGATTTTACTGGGACATTTTGGCTGTTTTTAGAGTCCCTTATTTAGTGAGTTTTGAGTTCAGACCACCAATTCCCTATTACCAACTCACAAATGGATAAAAATCACACCTGTTCCTCGGTGTACTGTCGAATGCGTTCCTGCGCGTTGTTGATGAGTATCTGTTGCTGCTCACGCTTGTTGTTGGTCGATTGCAGCTGTCGCTGGACCTCTTGGTCCTCCACCATTTTGTTGACCTCGTACTGCTCGTAGTTGATATGCATGTGCATGTCCCATTGACAGCCGCAAACCTGATGACAAGAAAATGAGACAGATGAGGAAGGACAAGAGGATAGGATAAGGTTTTTGAGCAATATATACTAGTTCTTCTTTTTTTAGTAAAAAAAAACTCATCCATTTTTATGTTCTACATTTGGTGTGAAACTAAATTCTTAAAAAATTTACAGATTTCTTCCCGATTCCGAACAGGGATGGGCGAAACTCGAAAATTTCTCGAAACATGAAACGCGAAACGAAACAAATTTTTTTGCGAAACATGAAACACGAAACTCGAAACAAAAAAATCGCGAAATTTCATGAAACATGAAACGAAACACGAAACTTTTGAAAAAATTTTAAAATAATTTTCGTTATAAAAAAATCATATGTTCAAAAAATCCATTAATGAGTACATAAATTCTGAAGAATTAATAACGGGTTGTTTGCATTGTTTTTCTTGAAAAATTTGGCCGTTTTGCTTAAGATTTTATTTTTTACAAAATTTTTAGCTTGTGGGGGGACCGGCGGTCCCGATAGGGGCCGCCGGGGAATTTTTTTTTGAAAATTTGGACCCTTTGGTAAGAAAATTGGTTACTTTTTGAGCTGCACTATTAAGTAATTTTATTGCATTTCCGGCGACCCTATAATAGGGGCCGCCAGGAAAATTTTATGCAGAAATTCCACCGTGTTAAGGGGTGTCGGCGGTCCCGTTAGAGGCCGCCAGAAAAATTTTGGGAATTGTAGTTCTTTTCTTAAGAAAATTGATCATTTTTATAAGAATTAAAACTAATTTTTTATGTACATTCTCTAGAAAACATATGAAAATTTCTTGTAGATGTTTTGTGTGTGGTGACATTCTGTGGAGGACCCACTGGGCTCCAATGTGCATTTGAGACAGGGAGTGGAAGAGAGCGAAATAGTAAAGGTGACGGATTGTTAGAGGAAAAAATAGCGCAGGAGGACTGGGTTGAGATCAGACTATTTCATGTTATCGTGTCGATAAAAAATTTTAAATCAGACATCCCATTCTTAGGGGTGTGTTTTGCTATTCAGGATCCCCATTCTTAGGGGTGCATTTTCGCGAAATTTCGGGCATTTTTCGCGAAACATGAAACACGAAACTCGAAACAAAAAAATCGCGAAATTTCATGAAACATGAAACACGAAATTTCGCCCATCTCTGATTCCGAACAATGAACCCGAAATTCCGTACATCCTGGTCCGTTGGAAATCTTTTCCAAGTTTGCCGATTTGATTTCATTTGCCCATTTATCTGTCTCTATCTATTTAGTTGAAAAAAAAACTTCCATATATTTACATAGTTAAGGCTCAAACAATTGCTTCATATTCCCATGATAAAAATGAATGTTCTCTGTGCATTTGTTAGGGACTTACATGGCACACAACTTGGCCTCCTCGGTGGCTCATGGCCCAACAGCCCTGCAAGGCCGGCTCCGGATGAGTGAGCAGCGTGACGTTGTTCAGGTAGCAGTGCGGGTGACAGTGCTGCTTGTACAACACCCGCGTTTTGCCCTCCTCGTCCCGGTACACCTCCGTGTGCTCATCCGCGATGCACACAGTGCGCGGATACGGCAGTTCCTTGTGCTCAATACACACCTTCTGGATCATCAGCTGGGCTTTGAAGTCCACCACGGAGGCGTCCAGACTGGCCAGCCGATTCTTCTCGTTGTTCATCAAGGAAATGTTCGACTGAAAAAGGGGTTTAAAGACGCGAGGGTTATGAGCCCGAAACTTTTCTCATCAAAAGAACTTATTAGAAGAGATCTTAAGCATTTAGATGGGAATGGAAAAGGTAAGGGCAGAAAAGGGGAAAGGAAATAGAGATAAAGAAGAAGAGAGCGTGTGGAAGGGATCATGATCAGAAGAAAGAATTCAACATTTTATTTCCAATTGTTCTGAATTAACTACCATTTAGGGCAGTGCCAATTCGGGATTCTGTTTTGGTAATTCCCTTGTGAGAAAAATAAGGACCCCCTAATTATATAAGATTAATTAAGCAATTTTTTCTTGTTCACGGACGAGTTTGGAGTTGGTGAACTGGGCAGATATGTTATGATCTCCTTTACCAATTCAAAAAATGACCAAAATGTGGCCCAGAAAAGTCTTAAATAGGAATATATGTGAGCTGATGAACCTGAATGGTGTTGGTGACTTGGGCCAGCGGCTTCGCCATCAGAAAGATGAAGCGGCGTGCCTCGTTCAATGTTGTGGTCTCCTCGGTACGATGGGGCTGAAAAAAACGACTCACCCAGATAATTATGTTATCTCATTTTAAACATAGCTAAGGAGTCAAAAAATTTTTGTCCCATGAGAAAATTGTCGCAAAAAATTTTTATCCCTACCTTACTAGTAGAGAGAAATGGCCGAAAAAATACAAAAAAAAATGAAAATATTTTTTGGCTATTTTCGTGGATTAAGTCGAACAAATTTGCTCTGTAAATAAACACCTTTAGCTGGTCCAGATAGGCGAGCATCCGTTTGGTCTCCGACTCGGTTCGGCGCCAGCTCTCCTCAAAGTTGGCAAAGTCATCGGCACTGAATTGGACGCCGTCCTTCACCGCGCACAGGAACCGGAACGACTCGTTGTCCATGCAGTACACCGTGCGCGGGTTCAGCTCAATTTTCACTCCGCGATCTTTGGCCAACTGATCCAGAAAGGCTTGCAGGGGCTGAAGCGAATCACCTGTGTAGAGGTACGGGAAAAAGATCAGCGGATGGAGAAATTACCATTGAAACATGGCAAATGCCATGGAAAGCGGAGCAGCTGGTTTCACCGCCGCGGTTTCACCGCCGCGGTTTCACCGCCAGCTGGTTTCACCGCCAGTTGGTTTCACCGCCAGCGGTTTCACAGCCAACTGGTTTCACCGCCAGCGGTTTCACAGCCAACTGGTTTCACCGCCAGCTGGTTTCACCGACAAAAATTTTTCAAAAAATAATTCAACGAACTTAGTAAAAGCTTAATCAATCAAGTGAAAGTGGATCAAAGAAAAGTAAAAATTGCAAAAAATTATTTTCGCGCAGATAAAATATCGCGTACATACATAAGCAAGGTACCCAATTGATTTTCCCCTTTCCAATTATCTTTATTGCTATGCCATTCATCGTTCCATTCTTTCATGTGCCAACCGGACCCCCAATATAAGTCATATGGCGAAGATTCCACCAGCATCGATCCTTTAGTTTCCAAGAGCATTTCACCCAAAATTGCGTGCTGTGTAAATTTGGCCAAAAGCCCTTTTCGCATTTTCTATTTTTCAAAGTAAGATTAAAAATTAAAAATAAACGACCTCAATACAATTGTTTCTCCAAATTTGTGAATTAAAATTTTTAATGTTTCGGTCCATTCCCAGGCGTTTTATTTTGATTGGATCGGTCTAAAATTAAAAAAAAATCTAAAAAAATTTTGGGTTCACACCTCTGTCATAATTTTTGATGCGGAAAATCCATCATCGAAAAATTTGGCTTTTGACCATTGATACTTGATACCATTGTTCAGAGCTGGCAAATAATTCGCCATCCACTATTATTGAAGCGCCGAAAAAGTTCGAGAAAGCAAATTTTCTCTTCCAAAAACATAAAACTTCTCGCCCATCCAATAGCACACCCTTCCTAATAGGGGCCAAAGGAATGGGGGAGGAAGGAAGAGGAGGAGGAAGGACTGGCTTGTACCGAGTCAATTTCAATCCATAACTGAAGAAAAAATTTAATAATTTGTAAATAGCAATAAATAGAAACGAACAGAGATTTTCCACCGAAAAACTTTTGGCGCAAATTTTTGGAACTAAATCCATCCACGAAATGAACTATAATAGAATTTTCAGTTTCCCGAATTATTTGAAGGATAGAATTGGAGTCGATGTTTAGACGTTCAAGTTTTCCTATGACAATCGATTGAAGATGACTTTCTGATTCGACGGAAAAATAATTAGATCGAATAATTACTGATTGAGACATTGAGCTAAAAAAGAATAAAAATCATAGAGAAAAAAACAAAATGATTCATCCAGTGATTCATGCAGAAGTGTAAAATATGTAGGTCAAAACGAATGGTCCTTCCTCCTCCATTTTCCTCTATTCCTCTGGATGTCCTCCCAGCCTCCCACCCTTCCTGCTGCCTCTCGCCGTGCACTGCTGGTTCCTTCCTGCACTCGTTCCTTCCCCTCGTCCCTCCCTCCATTTTCGTTCAAAAATGACGCCACCGAAGCAGGTGGTCCTTCCTCCTCTCTTCTCTTTGCTACTCTCGATGCCTAGTTCCCCACGCATTGCTTCCTTCTTTTCTCTCCCATTCCTGCTCACGCCATCTGATCCGCGTGCGCCAACCATCAGCGTACGCCAGCCAACAGCGCACGCCATCCAACAGCATATAAATATCCCCCTTATTCCACAGAATCTTACCCTTCGAGTCATTTTTCACTCGCTTTGATCAAATGGCAAACCAAACCGTGCGTTTTACCAAATCAAAAAGGGGAAAAGACCAAGCAATTTTTGATGGGTTCCTTTATAGTTTCGACAAAAAAAGCAGGCGAGATCCAGTTCTAAAATTTTGGGTATGTTCTAATTACATCCGGGGCGATGAAAATTGTTGTCCAGCGCGCTTGCATACTAGGGGGGACCAAGCAGTAAAAGTAGAGAGAGATAGGCACAATCACGATGAGGATCCCGCACTTATCCAAGCCAAAGAAATTCGGAACCAAATGAAAGAAAGGGCTCGGGACACAGTCGAACTCCCCAGTCAAATCAAAGACAATATTTTGCGCGAAAATGGGGCCACCCAAGCTGTAACTACCAAAATGGGGACTGATAATTCTTTGCGTCAGATGGTAGGATTAGTCCGTAATCGTCGAGATGCACCTCCACCGGATCCGCAAAATTTATTGGACTTGATTATCCCAGATAAATATAAAGTTTACGGGGCAAACCAAGAAAGATTTTTACTCTATGATTCGGGCGACCCTGTGCCGGATCCTCATCGAATTTTGATCTTTGGGAGAAATTCTGTTTCAGAATGGATTGACCGCGTCGAAAATTTTTTTGTCGATGGCACTTTTAAGATCGTACCTCACCTTTTCGGACAGCTATTGATGATTTTGGGGAAAAGGAATGGAAATGCGTTCCCCCTTTTTTACTGCTTGCTCCCCAATAAAACGCGCAATACATATGACCGCCTTTTCACTAAAATTTCCGAGCTTTTCCCAGGACTTGAACCTTACTCTTTTGCACTTGATTTTGAAATTGCACTGTTTGAATCAGTGCGTTCAATTTGGCTTGGAGCCCAGCTGCATGGCTGTTTTTATCACCTGAATCATTCTCTTAAGCAAAAAATAAAAGAGCGCAATCTTTATGGACAGTACAAAAACGATCCCGCATTTAAATTGCATTCTAAAATGGTTGTAGCATTAGCATTTGTACCCCTCGACAAATTGGAGGATGCGTTTGGCGCGTTACGCGCAGCCACCGTTGGACCGTTTATTTCATTGAACATTATTTTGGACTGGTTTGAACAGTATTATATGGGGATATTGAACCGAAATGGGACTCGTAGAACGGCCATATTTCCTCGGGAAATGTGGTCAGTCCACGAGCGGGTTTTGAACAATGAGGATCGTACCAACAATTTTTGCGAAGCCGGTCATCGGCGAATTCAAAAAAGTCTTTCAATGGAACACCCTAATTTATGGAAGTTTATAGAAGGCATTAAAACGGTTCAACGGGGGCGAGATAAGGCTTATGAGGAAATGGTTGCGGGTTTGCCACCGCCAAAAAAACGTAGAATTTTCGTTCAGACAGATGCACGCATTCTCCAAATTGTCGAGGGTGGTTTTGAGGAGCGCACACCTATTGAATATCTTCGCGGAATTGCTCACAACTTTAATATGGACAAATAGGGAGGCTTCCCATTTGGAATGGGATTACCTATACTCCCTATTTTTTGACATTTTTGTGCATGCGCGCTGGATATTTTTGTTTATTGGTTTTTAATTCTTATATAGATTTTGAATTTTGTTCATTTATATTTCTATTTATTTCTCTCATATTTTAATTGGTATGCCAACTGATCAATGGGTCAATTTTCGATTTTTTTCAAATATTTCAGCATTTTTCTTTTCAAAAAAATAAAAAAAAAACAAAAAAAAATGGTGCGCAATGGTCCCCAGCCAATCGCAAGCCTCCTATGGCGCGTGCCGGTAACATACTTAAGTTTTTTTTGGATCATTAACTTAAGTGTGGCTAACCTCAACTACCGAAAATGGTTGAGGGGCGAGAACTGGATAACAAAATAATTCATTCATTTATAAATTTTTTTCGTTGAATTATTTTTTGAAAAATTTTTGTCGGTGAAACCAGCTGGCGGTGAAACCGCTGGCGGTGAAACCATATGGCGGTGAAACAAGCTGGCGGTGAAACCAGCTGGCGGTGAAACCGCGGCGGTGAAACCAGGTGCACTCCATGGAAAGGTGCCCTTTCCCAGGGGCGTAACGAAGGGAGGGGGACAAACGGGGCCCGGCCCCCCCTGAAATGTTAGAGTTTTAAAAAATTTTTTAATTTTTTTAGGAAAAATGATCAATTTTTTTAAGGAAAATGGACTAATTTTTCGAAAAAATTTTCCCGGCGGCCTCTATCGGGGTCGCCGCCCCTATTTCTATAAACTAATAAGTGCAAAAACCCAACTTTATTGCAGTCTAAAAAATACACCCCTGAAAACGAGTGATGCGAAAATGCACCCATAAGAATTGAATTTTTGAAAATTTTCTACACGGCTCCCTTCTGAAATGTTGGGCTAGTTAGGCCCCTGCCTTTTCCATAATTTTACCACCTTATTTGCCATGATCTGGCGTCATATTTTTAATCAGACGATTTTAATTTTATCCCAATAATACTCATTTTTGTTAAGAAAAGTACCATCGAAAATTTCGAATTCTATATTCCTCACTCATATTTCGGATTTTTTTATTGCGAAAATGAAGTATTAATTTTTTTTGATAACACTTTAACAGATTTTTTATTTAAATAAAACTTCTGCTCGATTGGATACAATGAGGATAATTTTTTTCACAATGAGTCCATTTGTCAAAACAAAATGGGAAATAGACTACCTATTAGAGACCATTGTTTTAGCATGACAAGGGCTTCGACTTCAATCACGTGATGAGAAAAATTTTAATTTCTACTCCATATATTTTCATTTAAATTACTACTCCATATTTTTTTCACTATCTCGTCTTTGTTAGCTGTGAGATGGTCGGTTGGTTAAAAATTTTTTTTTGATCTTTTGTATTATTATTAGAGATGCTCGAGACCTGCTTTTTCCCGAGACTCGAGAAACGAGACCGAGATTTGACCCCGAGACCGAGACTTGACCCCGAGACTCGAGACCGAGACTTATTAAATTTTTTCGCAAAAATAAAAAAATAAATAAAAAAATCAGTTTAAAAATTTTTGCGAAAAAAATTCGAGTGAGACGAAGAGTAGGAAGTAAAATAGAGAAAATTTTTAAAATTATAAGCCATTTTCAAATGGTTTATAATAAAGATCAAAAAAGATCATTTTTTTGGAATTTTTAGATGCTTTCGTAAGAAAATTTTATTCCAAATCACCAAAAATTTACTAAATGGTGCCGACGGCCTAAATAGGGAATTCCGGAGAAAACTCAAATTTTAATCTTTTAGAAGTTTGAAATTTTTTATATATATTGAGGGGCGGCGGCGGTCCCGATAGGGGCCGCCGGAGAAAATTTTGCGATTTTTTAGGTTACCCCCTTAAGTAAAATGGTCAAATTTTCTTTAATTTTCGGAAAAAATGCCAGAATATCCAGTGTAAAAATATCTCGTTTTCCGATACTCAAAACCTGAGACCGAGACCCAAAAAACCGAGAAAAATCTCGACTCGAGACCGAGACTCTCGAGCATCTCTAATTATTATAAAGTTTTGAAATAAATTGATTGGTTTCATTGCATATGCGGCTGACCTGGTTTATAGAGCGTGCTACGGCTGTTGGTGAAGCAGAACACGATGTTTTGGGCGGCATTGCGGTGCAGGTGGCTGAACAGCTCGCCAATGCAGTAGCGGAATGCCACGCTGAGTCTTGCTTTGTTGGGATGCAGGAGGATGCAGATGCCGTGTAGCTCCCCGATGTTGGACAGGTAGTTGAGCAGCTTGTCAAAGTTGCGTTTGTCCTGCTCAATGCCGTCCGTGTCCCCGATGCCGGCCGTGTCGATCAGACGCAATTCGCCTGCAAATGTTTTTTTTTACTCAAATAGTCGAATAGCAGGAAAACCCGATACCAAACCCAATTTTTCGATATTTGTTACAATTCCATGCGAGAAATCAGATGATTTTTGAAAACTCCTGTAAAATGGTGATTAATCCCAGAAAGTTTTCCAGACCTTGCCAAAGGCCTAAAATATGCAGAAATCATGTCCAAATTTTGGTATTAAAATTTTACTCGGAAATCCAAAAATTGTAAAAAATGAGCATATGCACATTTCTACCTTTTGGTTCGGTGTAATAATATTTTTTCCAAGATTAATGACCCATGTAGAACTTTTTTGTTGTCCTATCACCAGTGGTGAAAAATTTTTTCGGGACAGGGTATATATTATCCCGTGTTTTTCCCCGAATTTTATAATTGGGAACTTTCGCAGGTATCGAATTTTCCTTTTTTTGTATTAATTTTCCGAAAATTCTTGATATCGATTTTTTAAAAATATTATGAGGACTTGCCTCCAAGATACTTGAACACGTATGTATGCGGGCCCTGCGTGCATGACTTTCCACGAACGTGCCGTTCGTTGTCCCGCTGTGCTTGGGCCAATCCGCCACCCATGCGCACAACCCGGGGACGCAACTCTTCGTCCGTGATGGTGAATTCCGCCGGAATCAAACAATTTGGAGGTCCATCGCTCTGGAAAAACCATGGAAACCCATTAAAAAAATAAAATTTAAGCTGATATTTATTAAAAATTATTTTTTTAAATATATAAAAATTATTCGAGAATTATCCCCAAATATCGATGCCCTATGAGTTTCTGATTAAAGATAATGGTGATTTGCTTGTCATATATTTCGTAATTCATTTAAAAATTTGGAGAAAAAACCCGGCGGCCTCATTAATATTTTAAATTATTTTAATTTATTTTTAAATTATTATTTCAATTTCTGAATAAAAGCAAAAAAATTAAAAATCAATAATTTGGTTATGTATTCCTTCCGGGACTATATATCTGTGTCGGCCCATGGCCAGCCCTGCTTAAGAAGTCACCTGCTCATTTTTCCGCAATAAAAGGAACTTTGAATCGACTTATGTGAATTATAGTTGGATTAGTATAGGAATTCATTTACCATTTTGGCCCCAAACTCACGTCGATGGCATCCGTCATTGATCCGTAGGTCATGTAGTTGGCCAGCGCGTTGATCCAGGTGGACTTGCCGACCCCGGTCTCGCCCAGGATCAGGATGTTCTTGTTCTTTCTTCCCAAATTTGCACTCAGCCGGGAACGCAGCGCATCCAGCGCGTGATCGGCAAACGGTTGGCCACGGAAGTCGAGTGCCACACAGCCGGGACAGCGGAAGCGCAACGCGGTCACCGGCACACGGCCACACGTGCAATGGAACCACAGTTCCCGATTGTTGCCGCTCAAGTCGCTCTAAATTGACGAATTCAATTTATTTTAGTTTATAGGGATGGATCTTGTGGTTTTAAGTGAGCCAATGAGCCTGGATTTAGATATTTAGACTTTTAAACCCAACTTTATTTAGACATTTAGAACAAAGACTTCTATCTGCGCGGATTTATTCTTAACTAATTTAGATGGTCCACCTGATTAAATAAATAAGATTTGCTGATTGTCTCTAGCAGATGCTGTGCGTGTATAATCCATTATGATAAAGAGACACAGATTGTTGGAAAATTCTAATTAGAGATCGGCCGATCGAGATCTCGGTACCGAGACTCTCGGAGTCTCGGTACCGAGAGTTGACCGAGACTCTCGACCGAGATCTCGATCGGTCTTTTTAGCATCCTACCGAGACTTTACCGAGACCGAGATTTTACCGAGAGTCTCGACCGAGATCTCGATCGGTCTTCATTTTTTACCGAGAATCTCGGTTTAAATCCTCAGCGGCCCCGATAGGGGCCGCCGGGAATTTTTTTTTGAGGTTTTATCGAATTTTCTTAAGGAAATTGATCAAATTTTTATTTCTGGTGAAAAAAAAATTACGAAAAATTTTCTTGTTTCAGTACTCTGGTTTTGGTTTTGTTTGTTTTTTTGAACGGATCAGGAGTTCAGACCCAAAATCAACATCATGCCTGCCGGAACCAATATTAGAGGAATCGATTGACATGCTATGCGGGTACAAAAAATGGAACATTGGGCTTCCAGAGGGAATTTTTCGGGTCCGGTAACTTTTCTTTTGGATTATCTCCGCTGGCAAGACTTTTTGCTACTCTTGCAGTTTACGTCCCCATTTTTGAAACCCTAATACAATGAAAATCAAATTCTGCACTTCAGTTGGAGGTTTTTGAGGGTGCTAATCCTGTTGAATAATTGTTGATTTTGTTGTTTGTTACCTATTTTATGAAACAAATATAAATTTTTGTTTAAAAGGTGAAATTTTAAAAATCTCGGTCTCGGTCGAGATCTCGGTATTTTTTGACCGAGATTTTACCGAGACCGAGACTTTACCGAGAGTCTCGACCGAGATCTCGATCGGTCCCAGTGTCCGGTCTCTAATTCTAATCCCTTGGACCTTTTTAGCGAAATAAAATATTGGAATCTAATAATCTAATCCGATCTTTTCTGTATTCCTGAAAACATTGTATATCCTAAAAGCTAATGTATAAAGTATTATGCTCTTAATTTGTTTAAACAAATGTTTGACTGCTTATTCAACTTTGGCTGATATTCAAGATTGCCCACAACATAGTGTTTTTTTTGTCCTTTTTCGCGCAAAGTACGACCTTGTCCATCTGCATGAACTGGCCGCACTCGTCGCACTCCCAACTTCGTTCGTCATTTGGGCAACTTTTCGTGCCGCCGTTGTTGGTGGCTGCGCTGAACAACTTGGCATTCGGGCACGGCATCACCACCAGATCCAGCAGCTTGTTGTCGGAGCTATCCACCAGCGCTACCACGATGTCATCCTGCTGGTCCGCGGATGTGCGTCTCGCCACACACATTGTGCGTTTGCGTATCTCCTCCTTAACATAATAAAAATTAAAATGTGGCAAAAAAGAAAAAACATTTATTATTTGTTCCAATTAATGGATAAAAAGGTGAAAAAAGATACTCTTCCTGTTTACGTTCCTAAAAGTTTCATAAAATCCAAATAGCGATGCAATTTTTAATTTTGGACACGATTTTAATACTGGAAAATAAAAAGAAATTTCGCGTTTTTAGGGAGAGTACTTTTCTTAAAAATTGATGCATTTTTTGCTTAAGAACGAGTATTAAGGTACAGGCGGCCCTTACCGGAGAAAATTTTGGAAAAATTGGGTAAATTTGTTAAGAAAATTGACCATTTTTGCTCGAGATATGAAATTCAATATAATGAGAAGGTGCGGCGCCCCGATAGGGACTGCCGGAGAAAAATTTTTGGACGAAAACAAGGGCCTATTTTTGCTGCGAATGACCAATAAATCGCTAAAAATTTAAAACAATCGCGTAAAAATCGCTGTAATATTATTTTATTCATGTTTTTAATACATTTCGCATAATTTTGAGCTTCTTATCAATCCTTAACAATTTTTGCGAATGACCAAAAATTCCTCAAATTTTTTTTTAGTTTTTAGTCTAATTTCTTAAGTATGTAACTTTTTGATTCATTTTTTTATCAGAATGTTACCCTATTATCTATTAACGACCAAAAAATTCTGGGGGTTGA
Organism: Rotylenchulus reniformis; assembly: GCA_001026735.1. NCBI lineage: Eukaryota > Metazoa > Nematoda > Chromadorea > Rhabditida > Hoplolaimidae > Rotylenchulus > Rotylenchulus reniformis. Next base: position 10,222 of record LDKF01002135.1, on the reverse strand, counting down.
GGGGTCAAGGCTCATTTTCGCTGCGAATGACTAAAAAATTTATTTTTTTATCAGAATTTTACCCTACAATGAAGTTCCGGTGGACTCTCGTAAATTAAAGAAATGCCGGAGAAAATTTCGCGTTTATCTATATATTAGAATGTTTTACAGATTATTTTCTCAAGATAATTGACCACTTTTTTGCTTAATTTTTTTTAGAAAATTTCACTATATTGAGAAGTGCCGGCGGCTCCGATTTGAAAAATTGGGCTATTTCTTTAATGATCATTTTTTTCAAAATTTCGATTTTTCCTCCCCTTTTCCTTCGACGGCTTCCGGAAAATGAGTCAGTGGAAATTGCGTCAGTGGAAAATGCGTCAGTAAAGCAAAATTTCCCCAAAGGCGGAAAATGGGTCATTGGAAAATAATAAAAATTAAAAATTAAAAAAATATAAATTAAATTAAAAAAAATATTGGATGAAAAATTGTAATATAAAATTTAATTATAATTTAAACAAATAAACGCATAAAGATAGTATGTAGAAAAAAATTTTAAATTAGAAATGATTAAATCAGCTGCAAATATAATGATTATATTTTTTGCTGAAAATATTCTTATCATTCTGATTCATAATATTTTCAATTTAAATAAATTTTTATTTTATATAATTCAAAAGTTCATGTTTTTCAAAGTTGATATTATTTTCAATTGTTTTTTTATTAGTTTTCACTGACGCATTTTCCGCCTTCGGGGAAATTTTGCTTTGCTGACGCATTTTCCACTGACGCAATTTCCACTGACTCATTTTCCACTGACGCTTTTTCCGGTCACGCCTTCGACCCCCCGTGCGAATGACTTCCCCGACCCCCGTGCGAATGGCGAATGACACTCCCCCCCCCCTTGTGCATGTATGCTTTGGGGGTTGGGGCAGTATACAAAAAAAACATAAGGACTTGCCTGCAAATAGTCCGTCACAATAGGGGTTGTGCCAACAAATTTGACCAGGCGAGTGGAACATGGATTGTCAACCATATCAACAACAGCCGGAGGCACAGCAGCCAAGGACAGGTCCACCAGCTGAAAAATAAAGCGAAATTCTAAAATAAAATGCAGCAAAATCCCGAACCATGCAGTTGGTGGGACCGCGCGCCGAAATCAGTTGGTCGAACAATGCAAGGCACTCGTGGGCATTCATCAAACTGTCTTGATCAACTGAACAAAAATGCGGTTTCGGTAATAGAAAGTCGGTTTCTACTGCTTTTCGGGGGTATGAATTTTTTTTTCAAAAACGCCTAATCTTTTGATTTCATTAGTGAGTAACAATATGAGATCACGCCATGTTAGAAGTTTTTATTTACAAATTTCCAAAATTCGTTTCTTTCCGAATAATTCGAAACTTGTCAACAACCATTTTAACAAAAGGTAAGGAATAAAATTCTGCATTTATTTTCTTTTATTTTTTGGCCCAGAAAGCTTCAAAAAGTTTATATGTATGATTTGGTGATTTGGCACTTTTTAACGCCCAAATAACGGAACAACCTTGGTTGGGTTCGGCCTGTTCATGATCCCAAAAGAGCACGATGGTGCTTCTGCTGCTACCGGGCACACGATGATGGCCACCAACATCAGCAGCAGCAGCAGAAGTAGTCTTGTTGGTCAACTCCGCTTCGAGGGTGGTGTTTCCGCGACCAATATAACGCACCCCTAAAACATGCATCATAAAAATTTAGTCCAAAAAATTATAAGGAAGTTTTTCACCTCCATCTTGGGAAAATAATTTCTCAAGTCTTGATTTCTTATATAAAAGGATTCTCAAAAGTATCTAGAATCCGATTCTAACGACAAAATGTCGAAAAAAATTTCAAAAAAATTATTTATACAAATGATCTAGAAGTGCTTCACAACTTCACATGTGATCAGCAAGGCCATAGCCAGGGGTCGGGGTTTTTTTCTTGGAGGTGCGACCGACGAGCACTGTGATGAGGGGTGCCGGCGGTCCCGAGAGGGGCCGCAATTTTTTAGAATTTGGTTCTCTTCTTAAGAATTTTTTTCTTCGTCTTCCTCCTCCCTGAAAAATTCGTGCTGGGTCTTTAAAAAAAGGCCTAATGTGGGCGTTAAAAAAGCCCAATGTAGCCAGTCTGCCGAACACTTTTTTGTTAGACTTGTTAGACCCATGTATGTAGCATACATGCCC
>LDKF01002130.1:12634-30901 GCA_001026735.1 Rotylenchulus reniformis | reverse complement strand
CCCCCCGAAACGCTAGGCTCGTTACGCCCCTGATCAGGTGGAAATCTAAGATTTTGTCAATATTTTGTAGGTAAAACCTGGAGAAATGAGTTTGGTGTCAAATGATAGCCCTAAATGTCTGCTACAAACTTGCAAAGAACAACCATCCGATATGGCCAAGTTGAAAAATGGTTATGGCCAAGTTAAGCTATAAAATCGTGGTTTTGGCCAATGGTCTGGCCATAACTTTTCCTCTATTTTTTTCCCTTGCTCTTGCAAGGTTTTATCTGAAAAAAGCTATAATCATTTTTCTAGCGAAGGGGAGGGAAATAATGTGCACCCAGAAAAAAACATATTAATTAATAAATAAATAAATTAATTAATTAATTCTTTTTGCAAATCGAATAAATAAATTTTTCAGCGCTTCGACAGCGGCGGCTCCGACCAGCAGTTCAAGACGCCATGGCAACAACCTAGAGTTGGGGGCATGGGCCAGTTCGGGGGAGGCCGAAGCCTTGGACCATTAGCCGCCACAAGACGCGTAAAATTTAAAAATAAAAAAAATATTTCAAAATTCTTTGCAGCCCTATGCCGAAAGGCACATCGACACTAAATTGGAGCCCAAGAAAGTGAAAAATATATTCCATTTTAAAAGGATTTTTGCGGGGAATTCCAAATTTGTTGGTCGACTGTTTGTGCAAAGAAATACCTTTTTTCACCAAAAATTAATTATTATTTTTTCACAATTTGTCGAATATTTTTTACCATCCTCGTATCGAAAAACCCTTTATGCAGAAATTCATTTGGCATTCATTTTATGGGAATAAATGAAAATCCATATGCAGGATATTTCGATATATTAAAAACACAAAAACAGCCACTTTTTGGCTGTTTTTGTGTATGATCATTATAAAATGATTATAAGGCCAAGCAAAAGAAAAGTTATGGCCAGTTCTTTGGCCAAACGATTTTATTGCTAAACTCGGCCCTAACTTTTCCTTTCTACTTGGCCAAATCGGTTAGATGTCCTTTCAAGTTTATAGCAGACATTTAGGGCTGGCTATCTTTTGACACCAAAATCATAAATCACTTCTCTAGGTTTTACCTGACAAAAAGTTATACCGTAAAACCTGTATTATAAGTTATAACCCCCTGCAATTACCGTATTTTCTCTAATATAATGGCACCCCCTAATATAATGGCCCCCTCTAATATAATGGCAATAACTAGTGGGGATTGAAAAATATAATGGCAACCCTCTAATATTATGGCACCCTCTAATATAATGACAACCTCTGAAGAATGAAAAATGCCTTGTAAACATTTCACTTGTTAATATATACCTAATTTTCATTTTAAAAATGGTGCTGGGTCGTTACAAAAAAATGCCATAATGGGCATTACAAAAAAGTGCCAAAACCCAATATGTTCCCTAAAAACTTTTTTGTTAGACCATTTAGACCAAAAGTATAAAGTTCGAAATTTTCGTAAAAATCTCATTTTTTCGAGATTTACAATAATTTTCGAACTTCTTGTTCGAATTTCGAAAAACTAAAAATACCAGCAGATAGAGCATAAAATTCTGCACAACTTTGCTCTTTTGACAACCAAAAAAATGCTTTTGGTGTGAAAAGATAGGCCTAAATGTCTGCTACAAATTTGTAAAAAAGATAATCACTTGTATCAGGAAAAAAGTCAATACGAGTGATTATCTTGGCCATAACTATTCTTGTATTGGGCCAATTTAGATGGACATAGATTCATTTCGTAGATAATTTTATGCTCTATCTTTTGACACCAAGAGCATTTTTTCTTAATTGGTCGAGTTATCACGCTTGGACTCAGTCAGGGGTCGAGTTGTTAAAGGGTCGAGTTATCTGTATCCCGAAAAATATAATGGCAACCCTCTAATATAATGGCCCCCTCTAATATAATGGCAACTTTCGGCTGAGGTTGAAAAATATAATGGCATGCCATTATATTAGAGAAGATACGGTAAGCCCTGAAAAATATAATCCCCGGTGGTTATAATACAGGTTTTACGGTAATCATTTTACTGGTGCGGGGGAATGATCTGCTCCGATTTTTTATAATATACCATTAAAATTTTTAATTTCATTTGTATTTTTTTTAATCAAAAAACTAACTAGAAATTAATTTTCAGGGCCCATTTCCGATCAAGCTGGCCCAGGTCGCGCAGCAGCAGCGGCCGGAAGTGGTGCCGCGGAAGAAGTCGGCCAACCCTTGGAAGTCGAAGCGCGAGGAACGCCGTGACATCAACACGCCCGCACGGGACGCGGAGGAGTTCAAATATTATGTAAGGAAAGGCGCTAGGCCTCTCATGTTTTTCTCGGCACTAGGACGCCAAAAAAAAAATTTGCCAAATGCAAAGGCTTGGCCGAAAACTTGGAGAGCTAGGCCAAAAATATTCAGCCAAAAGTTCGAAATTCTCGCGAAACCCTTATTTATTTTTTATTTTTTTTGATATTTTCGAAAATTTGAATTTTTTAGCCGAATTTCGAAAAAATAAAAATATCAGAAGATAAAATCGGCGTAAAAATTTTGTAGAAATCAAATTTTATTTTCGGCGCTATGACGCGTAAACATTCCATGTTAAATTGTTGTTGTTTGTTTCTTTTTCCTCGATTTATCCACTTTTTATGTGCTATTTTGCAAGAAGGAATTCGCTTCAAAAGATCCTAGAAAAGTCCATTTCTATCGAGAGACTATTTTAATTCTAGAGCATAAATTCTGCACCTTGGCTTTTTATATTTTAGGCCTAGCATGCTTTAAAAAGTTTTCGGCCAAGCCTTTGCATTTGGCACTTTTTTTTTGACGTCCTAGCGCCAAAAGACCAAAAAACAAAAAATAATTTTCTATTTATATTTGCCTTTTTCGCTACGGTCCAACACAAGCTTAATTAGTAATTACTAGGGTGAATTTTTATATGCGCAAAAATTTCCCAAATATGCGCATAAAATGTGCACCGAAAAATGCCAAAATATGCGGAAAATTTCTCCAAAAATGACCAAAATATGCGGAATATGCCCAAAATATGCGAAATATGCAAAATATGCATAAAAAGTCGAAAATATGCAAAAATATGCAGTTAGAAATCCATGCTAAAGCGTTCAAAACATGCTAAAAACGTGTTTTACGTGATTTTCAGGCCGTTCTGAGTCAGCAAAAAAATATGCATTTGCATATAAAAATTCACCCTAGTAATTACATTCATTTAGCACTTTCTAAATTCATAGAATTATTTATTTATTTATTTTGGCATTCTTACTGTTCAAAATCCACAATTTCGAAATAGGTATATTTTTTCAAGAAATTTTTCACAAAACCACTCTCATTAAGGGTAGGAAATTAGAAGTAGGGTAGCGCACGGGGGGGATTTGGCAAAAATCGGGGACGGGGATTTCCGGGGATGGCCCGGTCGGGGACGGGGATCGGGGTTTTCGGGAAGTCTTTTTTCCAGAAATATTTTTTCCAAAATTTTTTTTGTCTATTATATATCAAAAAATTTTCAACGCTTTAAAAAATCAGCATTTTTTGGATAAGAAATTTCACTGTATGAGGTGCCGGCGGTCCCGATAGGGGCCGCCGGAGAAAATTTTGAAAATTAAGACCCTTTTCTTTTTAAAAAATTGCTTAATTTTTATGGCACTTTCTGTAAATTCTGTTTGAAAATTCAAGAATTATCATCATTCTAAAAAAAGTTTTTCTTATTTTTTTGTTATTTTAATGTATTCTAAAAAGTTTTCATAATAATTTTTGTGTTAAGTAACAAAAAATGACCAAAAAAGGACAAATGAAATATGTTAAATAAAATATTAGGCGACGGGAATTGAGCCCGCGACCTCACCGCCAATAAACCAGCATTGTACCACTGAACCAAGGTCTCATTGGGCAATTGTCCGCCAATTTCTCTTAACAGTTGGACCCAAAATGGCATCGTTAGGGGTGCATTTTCATCCCCGAATCCCCGCGGGGATGAGGGTCGGGGATCGGGGATGGGCTCGTCGGGGACGGGGACGGGGATGAGGCCCAAAAAAGTCGGGGATGCCCCCCCCGTGCGCTACCCTAATTAGAAGCAATAATTTCACAGAGCGACCACTTGAGGACCCTAAACTCGGACTTTCATAAAAAAATAAATTTGGAAAAAAATTCAAATCCCAACCAGGGGTTTCTGGGCGGTTTGTCTCGAGGAAATTATTTGCCCTCTTAAAGCCTTTATGACATATTTCATTTTTTTATACATAATGAATTAAATTTAGCACGAAAAGTACGCTGCTGGAAAACTTTCTGAATTTGGAAAAAATTATCGGATTTGTTATCGAAAAATTGTGTGCTTAAACATTAAACATAAAAAACCCCATTTTTTTTACACATTTACATACATGATCAAACAACATAGCAACTTAATTTGCAAAAAGTTTTAATTAAATTTTTCAGAAAATGCGCAGGGAAATGCACGGACTGCTCAACAAGTTCACGCCGTCCACCTATGAGGAATTGTCCAACAAGTTCATACAGTACAAAATACACGAGGATGTCCGGGCATTGGAGGTGCATATTTTTATAATTAATTAATATTTATTAATTGCTTCTCAAATATTTGCTTAATGACGCCGAACGCGCGACTTTGGCGCGTTTATTGGCCTAATTGAGTGCCGTAAGTGAGGAGCATGCCCCTTAATGGAAGAAGCAAAAAGAGATCTATTAGCCGAGCACTCTAGAGGCGGGCGTAGCTCAGTTGGTAGAGCAGCCGAGATCTAATCGGAAGACGCTGGGATCGTCCCCCGGCCGCCTCTTGTCTTTTTCCTCGGGAAAAAGGTGTCTCTAGAGAGCAAAGCGAACGATCTCTTGGCAAGGGCCCAGCAGCGTTACTGTGCATTGAAATTGTCCCATTATGAAAAAAAAGTTATGGCCAAAAAATGGGGGTACACATCATTTCCCCGCCGATCGTTTCGTGAAAAATGCTTATAACTTTATTCAAGTATAAACTAGAGAAATGAGTTTGGTGTCAAATGATAGCCCTAAATGTCTGCTATAAACTTTTCAAGAACAACTATCCGATTTGGCCAAGTCGTAAAAAGTTATGGCCAGATTTTTGGTCAAAACCACGATTTTAAGCAGCTTATTTTGGCCATAATTTTTTTTTCAATTTGGCCAAACGGATGATTCTTACTGAAAATTTATAGCCGACATTTAGGGCTATCTTTTGACACCAAACTCATTTCTTTAGGTAATACTTGAAAAAAAGTTATAAGCATTTATCACCTGCGGCGGGGAAACGACCGGCGGGGAAATGATCTGTCTCGAAAAAATGGTCTTGGCCAATTATTAAATTCTGCAATTTTTGTCGGAAATTGGGGTGTAGCTTGGTTACAACGAAGTTTCTAGAGGGGTTGGCCGTGTTTTGGCACTTTCGTGATCGGGTGGGTATTGCTATTTTGCTTATTAAATATTTATTATTTACTTTTTTTTTTGTAATCCTATATACTTTAATAAACAATTTTTTTATTCGGATTCGGAAGAGCAACTTTTGGCAACATTTTGTCTACATTACTTATAAGGAAAAATCGGTGCTAATAAGCTGTTTAAAAAGGGTGCTATGTCGTTTCCGCGAAAAGTACAAAAATAAAATAACAGTCCCAAAAAACTTTTTTGTTAGACCTGTTAGACCAAAACTATAAAAGAAAAATTGTGCAGAATTTCATGCTGATTCTAATGGTATAAAAATTGTTCTGAAATTCCGACAAAAATGTCGAAATTTTCCAGAAAAACTCGAATTGTTGATTATTACGAGTTTTTTCGACATTTTTGTAGGAATTTCAGAAAAAAATATATACTATCAGAACCAGCATGAAATTCTGCACAATTTTTCCTTTTATACTTTTGGTCTAACAGGTCTAATAAAAAAGTTTTCTGGGACTGTTATTTTATTTTTGCACTTTTCGCGGAAACGCCCATTTTTGTACTTTTCGCTGAAACGACACAGCACGTTTAAAAAGTGTCTAATGGCAAAGTTTTGGCCGAAAACTTTTTTTGAAGCTTCCTGGGCCAAAAAGTAGGAAAAGATATGTAGAATTTATTTTAAGCATTTTGTTCTTTATGATTTTTCGAGAATCGGCCAAAAAGTTCGAAATTTTCGTGAAAACCCTATTTTTCGATATTTTCAAAAATTTCCGAATTTTTTTGGTCGAGTTTCGAAAAATTAAGATAGAGCATAAAATTCTGCACCATAACTTTATATTGTTGGTCTAGCAAGTTTCAAAAAAAAAGGTTTTCTGCCAAGCCTTTGCATTTGGCAGTTTTTTGCGCCCTAGTACCGGAAAATTTCTTTAATATATATACATATTTTTTCAGATGGGTGTCGATCTAATTTTTGACAAAGCGGTGGGAGATGATCCCCGTTTCTTTTCACTATATGCGGATCTGTGCCTGAAACAGGTGGAGAAGGAGGGTCGGCACGGGAGTTTTCGGTGGATTTTTCTTTCGAATTTTTTTTAAAAAAACCTGCAGTTTTTCATTTGGAGATTATATCTTGGCTCAAAAGCAATAGAGCAAAAAATTAGCTACAAAATAAGCCGAATTGGCCCACTACAAAAAAAGTTATGGCCAAAAAACAATTATTGGCCAAATTCAACAGTATTTTGGCCTTGAAATGGGCCATTTCGAATGGGCTTACTCGGGAAATTTTTTATTACTCCAAAATTTTTCGCTTGCTTATATTGACCATAAATCGCACTTTTTTTAAAATTTTTAAATAAATTTGCAACTATTTTATTCATTTAACAGTGAAAAAATCTTATTTTCTTAATTAATTTATTTTTTTGTATTATTTTGGCCAATTTTGCAGCAGCGAAATCATCACCAAATGCCAAAAGACCTTTTTGGTGTCCAACCAGTTTGACGAGAAGATCAAGGAGTTGCGCGAGAAGTTGGGCGCGTTGGAGGAGGGCGACGAGAAGGGCAGGGCCCAGCTGGAGGAGGAGATTGAGATGCGCAAGTCCAAGGAGAAGCGCCGGCTGCTCGGCATCATCCGGTGGGTGCCAAATTTTTTGGATGCAAATTTCTTTGGAAACCCCAAAGAGAACCGTCCTACGGTGGGTGTCGCACAGATTAAAATCAAAAAATAAATTTGTACTCCTAGTCGAGAGAGATCGAGGAATATTGAGAGGCCACCCCTCAATCAACCAGGTGTGCAAGGGGGGCCAAAAATTTTAAATGGCCCAAAAATTAACATAAAATTTTACATATACCCCCAATCGGGACACACACAGTGGCCCACACCCAGGGGTGGACGGAACCAAAAATTTCTGTCCGGAATCCGGAACTCGGAATTCGGAACTCATTCTACTTCCGGCGGAACTCAGAAACCGGAATCTGGGCCTGAAAAACCCCGGAATTTCCGGAATCCGGTACTCGGAATCCGGAACTAGAATTTTTTCAAAAAAAAATTTACAAAAAAATTGAATCATTTTATCGAAATAAGCAAATTTAGTAACATTTTTTAATTAACATTTCTAAATTTTCTGGTAAAAGGTTAGGGGAAAAAATAAAAGGTAGAGTTCTAAATTTCCAAAGACTCTCCGGCGGCTTTATTGGGGCAGCTGATATTTTTTCCGAAAAAAATGGTCAATTTTCTTAAGGAAAGAAGGTCCAAATTTTCAATAATTTTTCTGAAATTTTGTTGATTTGTAAAAAAATTTATTTTTTAATGGTAAAAAGCTTTTCATTTTTAAAGAATGTCCTTATTTTTGGATTCCAAAATCTTAGTTTTTTCCTTTTATATATTATTTGGGGATCTTGGGTGCTTTTTTTCCAAAAATCTCCGTTTTAGCCATTTTGGTACCGCGAATGGGGTACCCCCTTGATACGGCCTAGTTTTAATATTTGTACCCAAAGTTGCGGAAAAAATTACTGGAAAATAAATTTTTTAATTTATATCAAATCTAACGCTCATCAGGAACGTACCCAGGATTTAGGGATGGGGGGGGGCAGGAGCATAAACTTTTCCCCAAATTTTTTTCTCCGGCGGCACCGAGAGGGGCCGCCGGAGAAATTTTTGAAAGTTTATGCTCTCGGAACCAGTTTCTTTAGATAATTGGTCGATTTTTCTGCGATTTTTCCCCTTCTTTTCGATTTTTTCTTCTTTTCAAAGTATGAAGTATTTTTCAAAAATGCCATTCTTAGGGGTGCTTAAAATTCCGGATTTTTTCCGGATTTTTGGAAAAATTCCGGACCTCGGAATCCGGAATTCGGAACTGAAAAAACCTCGGAATTTTCGGAGTCCGGAATTCCGTCCACCCCTGCCCACACCGCCGCAGAGTTTGTCAACCCAGCAGCAGATTTTATGTTGTTGTGGTATAGCCTAGTGGGTAAGGAATTCTAAAAGCCAAAAAGGCATCTCGGTTCGAATCCCTTACTTAGTGAAAATAATATTCTTTATCAAACCAATAAAATGTGGCATTTCCTCTTTTGCGGCCCAAAAAATTGGCATTTTTAATGCTCGAACAAAAGCCAAATAAAATTATCTAGCTTGTGGCACTTACTTTTTGGCAAATGCCTACTTAATATATATTTTTTAAATTTTATTTTGGCATTTTTTTTTGAAAATATTATCAGGATTTCTTCCTTTTCCTTTCATTTTGATTTTTCATTTTTATACATTTAATCTCTTCCGATTAATTAGTCCATAAAAATAATTTAGCTTCATCGGCCAACTCTATCGACACCATTTGCTCGTCGACAAAGTAAACAAAATATATATATATTTTTTTAAAAATATATATTTTTTTATTCCCACAGATTATCATTTGGTGTGCTTTTGAGCTGACCAAGCGCTCCCAGACCAACAAGGACGAAGTGTACATTGAGTGGGTTTTTTAGCGATCGGACTGGATCTGGAAACAGATCTGAGCTTTTCTGGATTTTTTCTGCTTTTTTGTCTGGAGTATAATAAGATAAAACGAGCCTATTCGAATTAGACCGCTGACAGGGGCGGATCTAGGGAGAAAAATCGAAAATTAAGTGAAAAAATTGACCAAATTTTCTATAGAAATGGGTCTAAATTTTCAACATTTTCGGAGAACCGTCTACACCCCGAAATACGAAGAATTTCTCCATAAAATGAAAAAATGACCAATTTTGAAAGAAAAATAACCTAAATTTTCGACATTTTCTCCGCCGCCAAAAGCACCTAAAAATTTTTTTGGTTAAACCAAAAACACATGGCTACTACCCCCCCCCCCCTTAAGCCGAAATCCTGGATCCGCCCTGATCGCTGTATGAAAAATGGTGCTAGGTCGTTTCGGCTAAAAGGCCAAAATGAAATTACTTGTCTTAGACTTTTTTTGTTAGACTTGTTAGACTAAAAGTATAAAAGGCAAAATTGTACAGAATTTTATGCTGATTCGAATGGTATTTTTAATTTTACGAAATTCGGCCAAAAATTCGAAATTTTCCCGAAATATCAAAATTAGGGTTTTTAGGGGATATTTCGAACTTTTTGTTAGAATTTCGGAGAAAATTTTTATACCTTTCGAATCAGCATAAAATTCTGAACAATTTTGTCTTTTATACTTTTTGTCTAACAAGTCTAACAAAAAAAGTTTTAAGACAAGTAATTTCATTTTGGCCTTTTAGCCGAAACGCCCATTATGGCACTTTTAGCCGAAACGACTCAGCACGATTAAAACTTAGGCCGCTTATTTTGCGGATTATGGCAATGTATTCGAATTTGGCGCTTCTTTTTATTCCAAAAAAGGTATGCGGTGGAGCTGTTCAAGATTGTTGGGAAGGCATACGAGGAGGCCCGTCTACAGCAGTACCTGCCTGCAGGAAAAAAGGCATGTGCAAATTCAATTTTTGGATAAAATACAAAAATTATGCTAACTTGAACAGTTTATGCGTTTTTTTTTTGTCAATTTTAGGTGCACAAAAATTGAATTTTTTATTTATTTAATATGTATAAATTCATTCAGGGATCGGGATCTGTTCGGTGCTATGGCGTTTTAAAAAAAGTATCATAATGGGCGTTTTAAAAAAATAGATCAAAACTCAATATGTCCTCTAAAAACTTTTTTGTTAGACCTGTTCGACCAAATGTATAAAAGACAAAATGGTGCAGAATTTTATACTCTATCTGCTGGTATAAATTTTTTTTCGAATTTCGAACAAAAATGTCGAAAAATTCGAAAAGACTATATTTTTTCGATATTTTCGAGTTTTTTCGACATTTTTGTTCGAAATCCGAAACAAATTTTATACCAGCAGATAGAGCTTAAAATTCTGCACAACTTTGCCTTTTATACATTTGTTCTACCAGGTCTAACAAAAAAGTTTTTAGAGGACATATTGAGTTTTGATCTATTTTTTAAAACGCCCATTATGATACTTTTTTTAAAACGACCCAGCACCATCTGCTCTTATTTATAAGAATTGTTCTTTTTTCCGAACTCTGTCCTCATTTTATCCTGTTTTCAAATTTTTATTGAATTCCATTAGCAAATAACCCTACACATTATTTTTCCCCAAAAAAATATCTTAAAAATGATGACCAATTTTCTTAAGAAAAGAGATCCAAATTAGCAAAAAAAATCCCGTCGGCCCCTGAACTTATTTTTGAGCCCGATGTTCTTATTTTGAAAATTTTCAGATCCCACCCCTGAATTTATTTGGAAAACCCCTTTTTGAAATATTTCAGGAGAGTCTGAGCCTGGACAGAATTTTCGCCTATTTGACCCAGTTGAAGCCAACTGTGTCCAACCGGACCCGGTTCGCCATCATGGACCTGGAGGTGGGAGATTTTTAAAATTTTTATGCCAATTTTTTTTAAATATTTAATTTCCAAAAATCTCATTTTCATCCACTTTTATTTGTTGTTTTCTCCCGAAAAATGCCATTTTTCACAGGAACTTCGCCAAAACAATTGGATGCCGCGCGAACCCGATAAGGGATCAGAGATCATTGAGATTGTGCGCAAAAAAACGAAAAAGGCGCGCCGCTCTATCAACTTCTGATTAATTTTATTTATTTATTCTTGCCATAAAATTTCAACTGATAAAGGTGTGGGAAAAAACCGCTGAAAATAATTTTCCCAAAAAAGTGATAAAAAATCAAAATTTATCCTTCGCAAAAATTACAAAATGGGCGTTTCGCAAAAAGGATCAAGATGGATTTTTAGTACAAAATTGATGCTAAAATACATTATCAAAATTAAATCAAAATAAGAAATATCTATAATATATATTTCTATATATTTTTTAAATGATAATAAAGGTGGATCAAAATTAAAAATTCCGCGCACCCTGATATAATGACATCATTTCGACAATTTATGAGCAATATTTTATTGACGAAATATTGTACATACACAATTGATGAAAAATAATATCATAATCCATCTTGTTCAATGATCAGTACATATTATTCCGGTAACGCAAAGAAATTTTCACAAAAAATTGCCAAAAATTTCACCATTTTTCTAATTATAATCTTGAAATTTTTGACGAAAATTTCAATTTTTCAGAGCCATAAATAGGGCCGATGGGCTAAAAAAGACGTAAATTTTTTTTATTCATTTTCTTGATATTTCTTCGTGCATTTTTTCATGCATTTTGGCGATTTTTCGCGCCTTTTTTTAGCGACCCTGCTGGTCATTTGAGCATTTTGGCGAAATTCGCCCATATAATAATTTTCGGAAAATTTCAAAAATGGTAAAACTACGAAATATCGGAAATACTCGACGCAGTTCTCAGAAGAAGTTGTGCATTGCGCGCAGGCGTCTGAACACGCTCCGCGGACTCAGGCTGCGCGCACGCATCAGCGACCGTCTCAGCGACTGCTGCAGGTCCGAGCGCTGCAGGCGTGCGGTCGACTTGCGGCGGCGCTCGCTACCGTGTCGCTGCTGGCGATAGGTGGTGTCGCAGGGCGTGCGGTCGCTGCGAGTGGAGGTCAGCCGGGCGATCAGCTCATCGCGCAGGTCGTGCAGCGCATCCATCTCCTCCACCACGGGTTCCCATGTTTCCACGCAGCTGGAGATGTCACTGAAATAAAAATAAGTAACTTGCAGAATCGGAAAATTAAGCTTGCACGCGTGCAGGCGCTAACCTAGCAACTGACTCGCATAAGTGCAGGCGCAAATTTTAATGAATCTATCGCCTGCAGACCAAATATTTTTACAGGGAACTAACTCGAATACATGCGAGCGCAAAACCCTGCGCATTCTTGGTAGGGAATTAGTTCACTAGCGTGCAGGTGCAATCTTGACAGGGAACTAACTCGCATGCATGCAAGTGCAATCTGACTTGGTGAATATTGTGCCAAAAAGCGCAATCTTGAACAAGTATATCTAACTGACTCGGATGCATGCCGGGCAATCTGAGTATGAAGCTTGCGCCTGCAGGCGCAATCTTAGTACGTAAAACTGGCTCGCTTGGGAGCAGGCGCACTCTGCCAACTCGGCAGGCGCAATCATGATGATAAGAAACTAACTTGCATGCGTCCAGACGGTCGCTGACCAGGCGCGCCAGCTTGCGCCAACTGATCTGGTTGAATACGGGCAACTCCTCGGGCGCCATCTCCGCCAACTCGGCCGGGTAGCATCGGCCTGCCAGATAGTCCAGCACGCCTTGGGCGCTCATCCGCCGGCGCGGCTCAATGTGCAGCAAATTCTGCGCGGGGAAATTTTGAAAAATTAATTTTCGAAAATTTTTTTGCAGGCTAAGAAGCCCAAAAAACATCCTTGAGTGGGTTCGAACCTGCGACTCCTCCTAGCCTGCTAATAAGCTATCTATCTCGCTGGCCACTCGGCCATCACCGACCTCTCCGGAAAATTTAGTTGGGTAAAAATTTTTTTTAAAAAAGGCATAAAAATAAATTCCACTCTAGGGGGGTCGAACCTGCTGTTGTCCTCTTGCTGCTGGATAAGCCCAGAGATCACTAAGTACCCATCGAAATTTTTGCTTCACAATTTGCATCCATTTTTCGTGGCAATTTCTGCGCTAATTTCCCCATTTTTAAATTTTCCTCCACCATTTCTCTCACTTTTTTTTTGCTCCCATTTTCACACCAATTTTCCCAATTTTTTGTGCCATTTCCCCGCCATTTTTCTGCCGCCGAATTTTACCGCGACCAGCAGCGCCACCTTGCTGAAATGGCGCCACACCTCCAGGATGCGCCACAGGGCGAACTCGAACTTGTCCAGCCAGGCCAAGTTGTTGTAGAGCAGTGGCAGTGTTTTGGTGGCCCCGGTGCGTTTGTTTTTGAGCCTGTAGTAGCCGGAGTGCAGGATGCGCATCTCCAGCAGGTCGGATACGGTGCGATCCTGCAAAAAATGCACGGGAAAAATGCAAAGAATGCACGAGAAAACGCTAAAAAATGCGCAAAAATGCGCTGAAATGCAAAAAATGCATAAAATGCAAAAAAATTTTCACAAAAAAGTGCCAAAAATGCACAAAAATGGGCCGAAAATGCAAAAAATGCACAAAAATTCGCTGAAAATGCACAAAAATGCACAAAAAATGCGCCGAAAAATGCACAAAAATGCGCTGAAAATGCATTAAAAATGCACGAAAAATACAAAAAAATGCATTAAAATGCACGAAAAATGCATGAAAAATGCACCAAAAATGCGCCGAAAATGCAAAAAATGGAAAAAATGCATAAAAATTCGTCGAAATTTGCGGACCAAAATATGATAACTAAAGATTACAACATTTGGTATTTTTGAAAAATTTTATAACTGACCATTGGCTTTTTCCATTCTGCTGCTAGGTTTCAAAAAAAAATTAAAAAATATCATAGGTCTCGAATTTTTCAAAATTTCCTTAGTATAGTTTTGCAACAAATATCATAGATTTCGGATTTGGTCAGAATTTTCCTTGGGATTTTTAGTTTTCCATAGGCATCGAATTTAATTATATTTTTCGAATTTAATTAAATAAATTTTCTTGAGCCTTAATTTTCGGCCCTAAATGGGCATTTTCGAACGATTTTTTATATAATTTTTTTACGCAAAAATTGCTGTGAATTTTCAAAAATTTTGGCCCTTACCCGAATGGCCTCCGAGTTGGCCTCTTCGCTGAGCCGGCGGTGCATTTCGGTCAGCAAAATCTCATAGATGGTTATGCCCAAGGACCACATGTCGGCCTTGGTCGAACCCTGAAAGAACTCCGGAATGACCACGCCCCTTTCAAGCCACGCCCCCTGAAGCTCATCAGTGATCGGAAAGGCCACGCCCCTCAAGGCCCATTGGTTAGTTGGGCCACGCCCCCAAAAGTTCATTAGCCGGAAAAGGTCGTCCCTCCTCAAATCATTGGCAGTTGTGCCACGCCCCATTAAAGGCCAATGGTTGGAGAAGACCTCGCCACTTAAGCTCATTGGCCAGAAAAGGCCACGCCCCTTAAGCTCATTGGCCAGAAAAGGCCACGCCCCTTAAGCTCATTGGCTAAAACTTATGCCCTTAAAGCTCATTTGCCGGAAAGGCCACGCCGATCAACGGTCATTGGCCGGAAAGACCATGCCCCTTCAAATCTCATCCTCTAAGACGCATTGATCAGAAAGGGCCACTTCCCCCTCAAAGCTCATTGGCCAGATAGGCCCCGCCCTTTTCAGGTTTATTGGTCAGATAGACCTCCACGTCCTCTCAAAAAATAGCCACACCCCATGAAATTGGTCGGAACGGCCACGCCCCCTTGAAGCTCTTTGGCGGAATAGAACCCGTCCTCTTAATGCTCTTGGCCGAATTGGCTCCGCCCCTTTGAACTGATTGGCCGGATAAACCCCGCCCCTTGTTGCTCATTGGTCCGGGACCAACCAACCTTTTGACGGTGATGTATTTCGGGGCTCTCATACAGAAACGACGTCACCCCGACTCGGAGAGGCGTGCGCACATCGGCGCGTTCATTGGGCGTCAGCTTGCGGCTCCACGGTAGCCAACTCGCCCTGTCGGGGATCAGCTCGGACCTGCATGCAAAAAAATTTTTGGACACCGGTTCGGATCCCCTGTCGGTTTCAACATTTTTCCCTAACCCGTCAAAGTCGATCAACTTCAGCACTTCAGAGGCCTCATCTGGATTTCTGTTGTCCCCTGATTTTTTGGGCACATACACAAAATTTTCTGGTTTGATGTCCAAATGCATGGCAACTGGAAAATGACGAAAATCAAAACTTTAAGTGGGCGTGGCTTATTCAACTATGGTATTGAAGGGAGAATTTCCAGGGGGCGTGGCTTAAAGAGCCGGAGCTTATCCAGTATAGGCTAAACGGGTGCCAGGTTACGTGGCCCAAGGAGGTGTAGCCAATCAACCAGGGGGTGTGGCCAAAAAGGGGCGGTCCTAAGCAAATGTGGTCCAATGGTTGTTGCCTAATTAGAGCAGCGTTTTTCCAATTTGGATCCAGAGGGTCATGATCTAAAAGAGCGGAACTTATCTAATTAAGTGGGATCTAAATGATTGGCCAAGTAACTAGCTAATAGGGGCGAAATTACCCCCAATGAGATCATCAAAGGGGCGTGTCCTAAAGAGGGCGGAGCTTAGATTCGAGGTCCGGTGAGTATGGCCAATAACTAAAGGACATGGCTAAGAGGGGCGGTGCTGTGCTTATCCAATTGGCGTCAAGGGGTGTGGCCTCAGGGGGCGTGGCCTGTTCATGAAAGTGGCAACAATGGCGTGGCTTACCCCTGTGCAGCTCCATGATTGGTCGTGCGATTTGTCGGATCAGCGACAACAGATACGGCTCCTCCTCTCCACCCTTCCCATACAATCGGTCGTGCAAATTTTCCGTGCCGCGTTCCATGACGATCACACCTTGGTTTTGGTCACTGATCCCGCTGAATAGCTCAGTTGGTTATGCGACAGATTTTGGTTTGAAAAAATGGTCCGGTTCTAATCCGACTCGTGGTTTTTGATTTATCCCAATGGGCTTTCTCCTCTCCCCAAAAAAATTTTTCGCATTATTTTTTCCCAATTTTTGCGAATTTTTTCTTACATTTTCATAGAAATTTCCACATTATTTTTCTCCAATTTTTCCCGATTTCTATGCGATTTCCCACCAATTTTCTCCAAAATTTCATTTGTGTTTCCCTTTGATTTTCATTCGATTTTCCTGAATTTCGCTCATTTTTGCGCGAATTTTCATAAAAAAAAAATTTTCAGGAAATTCATTACGATTTCTTTTTCTGAATTATCCCGATTTTTGATTATTCAAAATTTGAAAAGTTCAATTTTTTTTTGCTTACAAATCGAACACCCTCATCAGGTGCCTGCGCTTCCGCTCCTCCATCTGACCAATGGTCCTCAGCACTTTCATGGATTGCTCAAAGGACCGGCTGTCAAACGCTTCCGGGCTAGTGTCTAGCTTGAAATTTCAAAAAAATTTTTTTTGTAAATTTTCCGAATTTTCAAAGCGTACTTGTTCGGTTTATCCCTTGAAAATTTTTTGCGGATTTTCGAGAGTATTACACACAATAGTGTAGCTAATTGTTCGAAATTTATGCATTTTAGACCGAAAGCCGAAAATTTCCGGCTAAATCGGCCTCTAAGGTCATAAAAATTGGTTATTCGACTTTTCGACTTTCGGTCTAAAAATCTTTGAATTCCAAACTCAAGGAACCTTTAAGGATAAAAAAAAATGCAAAAAATTGTTGGGATGCTTTTTGGATTCCATTTTTAAAGGTTATTGGAAAAAAAATTTAGGGTCAGACCTGTGGAATTTCTATATGAAAAATGTGAAAATTTTAAAATTCCAAAAGTTACACCTCCACGAGTTTGACGGCAAGGCATGGGCCGGCAGGCACACCGGGGGCCGAGCCAGGCCTCGAAGCGCCGATGACCACCGAAAAATATTTTAAAAAATATTTAAAAATTGCCTAAAATATTTCAAAATATTTTGATAAAGAAAAGGTCAAAAAATATTATATACAGGGCCAAAAATTGCTTGAAAAAACGTTTTTATTGGGATTGGGAGAGGTCCAAAATATGCTAAAAACCAAAAAAGGCTGCCTCTAATTTGGAAAAATTCTGGAAAAATATGCACAGCAAAGGATAAAAATAAAATTATAAAAAATTCCACAACTGTTTTTCGGATTCGAGAACAGTTTCGAAGGCCTTTTTTTCTAGGCCTGAAAATCCCGCTTTAAAAATGGGAATTTTTTTTGGAAAATTCGGGTTTCTGAGACCTGAGCCTCGGGAAATCGATCATGTAAGGCCGGATTTTTCCTTTGACGACCCTATATGAAAAAATCATTTTTTTTAATGGGCAGCCCAATTGAGGTAGCTATTCTCAGAAGGGTAAAATTGGCCTCAAAAAAATTCTTAAAAATTTTCAAAAAATTTTTTTGCCTTTCCGATGCCTCCACTTCCCAAGGCGTCCTTTTCGCGGACCCAAATCCATTTCCACTCCGAATATGCCCCGTCATCGTCCTCGGTGCCCTTCAACGATCTGTAATACAACATCTTGGTGTCCTTGGCTCGATCGAAATTTTCGCAATTCTTCTCTGAAAATGGGGAAAAATTTGCTAGAAAATGCAAAAAATTGGCCAAATGTTGCTTAAAAATATGGAAAAATTTGCTAAAAAATTTGGTAGAAAAATGTGGAAAAATTGGCCAATTTGGCCAAAAAATCAGCCTAAGTGCTCTAAAAATTCTTTACTAAAGGTAGAAAAAATGAACCAGAAATTTGGCGAAAAAATCCTCAAAATTCATCATAAATTGGAAAAAAGGACCAATTTTGGAAAAAATGGCCTAGAAAATTGTAGAAACTTTAGCCAAAATATTCAAAAAATAATAATTTTTCAGGGGGAAAATTTACAAAAAAAAAACTAGAATTTTTTTTACCAATTTTTTCAATGTCGCGGCCAGCAGATGCCCTTCTGGATTTTATGGATTTTTTTAGAAGCTGTGTTTTCTGGTACATCTCCACCTCCTCCTCCTCCTCCGATTTTTCATCATTTTTATTACCGTATGCCAAAATAAAAAATGTGGCCAAAATTGCCCAATTTAATCGCCAAAATTGGGCCATTTTGGAGGGGGAAAATGCGCCTAAAAGGTGGAATATTTAGATTTGTATATGAAAAATTATTTGAAATTTAAATTTAAAGGGATAAAAAATGCTAAATTTTTTGTTCAAAATTTTCTCAATTCTGGATTTATTATTACGTATTTATATTTAATTTTTGATTTTATAGAAGGTCAGAAGGGAGCAGGGGAGTCAAATTTGTTGAAAAAAAATTTACAAAAAATTTTAGGGCACCAAAAATCAAGTTCGTATGCTGCG
>LDKF01002130.1:0-12534 GCA_001026735.1 Rotylenchulus reniformis | reverse complement strand
GGGGAAAAAATTCAAAAAGTTTTTTTATTCAAAAGGGCCATTTTTTGAAAATTTATGTCCTTTTATAAACCAATTTTATATTGATTTTATAGTTTTCTCACAAAAAAATTTTGTATAAAATGAGGAAATTTTTTAAGTTATTTTTTACGCAAAATTTCAGCAATTTAGTAGCCAACAAAATGGTTTGGAATTGTCCAAAAAGGGTTTTAAAAAATTTAAAAATAATTTTTTGGTTTTTTATGCTATAAAAATTGAATTTTGAATCAAATTTCCTGGATAAAAAATGCCAAATTCCCCCGAGAAAATTATTACATATGACGAAATTTGCAAAAAATAAATAAAATTGATTTGGTTGGGGGGGGGAGGAGGAAATGCGCAGCCACAATATGGCCATGGCATCTATTCCATGCTGTGTAATATTCCAGAATTTATAAATTTGGACACGTAATAATGTTGGAAAATTAATTATTAATTATTATTGATATTTTGCCTGGAAAATCCATAAATTATTTTTTTTGTCAAGAATCTGCAAATCGAATTAGTCATCGAATCCAAATTTTGAAACAAGTTGAAGCTATAGGGGGCCGAAATTTGCAAAGTTTTTCACAGATTTTTTGTGGTTTTCGACCATAAAAATACACCAATTTGCAGGGGGTTATTGGACCTAAATTTTCATCAATTTTCAGGGGGCTTTGGTCCAATTTTCGATTTTAGGGGCACTAGAAAATCATATTTTTAACTTTCTAATTTTTGCAAAATTTTTAATTTGTTGGCCCACACAATTTTTAATTCTTTAGGCACAATTTTCCTGATTTTTTTTCTGGCATTTTCCCGAATTTTTGACAAATTTTAATTTTCAAATTCCATTTTTAGTCCAGTGTTTCCGATTTTTTGAAATGGCCAAAAATTGTTTGGGAACTCTTGAAAAAATTTGTTCAAACTTTGGCATTGGGCAAAATGCCATACAAAAATATCGCTAAAATGGCCCCAAAAATTCGAAAAATAGCCAAACAATGCCATAATTTGTGGTCAATGTAAAATGGGCCAAGGACTTCAGCTCCCAACTAATCTCACCAAAAACCTCCTGGCAAACGCTTCGAAAAACCTGGCAAAACCCTGGACAAAATGAGCAAAAAACCTGGAAAAAACCTGGTGATCAATTTTTGCAAAATTTTAATCAAATTCAATTAAAATTTTTGTTTCTTAGGTCCATATTTCTCAAGACCTTTCGCAACAATCAATGATGATTATTTAAGGATAGAAAATAATCAAAAGTAGAAGTATGTATAAACAAGATCCAAAGGCCTTACCTTATTCCGCAAAATACACTTTCAATTCTAGTATAAAAGCCGTTTTTGGTATAAAATCTATCTTCTGGTATAAGCCGCCGTTTTTCCGTGATCTTCTCTGATACATAACTTAGATTTTTGTTTGGAGAAAATTTAGAAGAAAATTTACTCTGGGAGGGGCGGCGGTCCCGATAGGGGCCGCCGGAGAAAATTTTGAAAATTTGGGCATTTTTCTCAGGAGAAAAATTTAAAGGTTTGGACATTTTTCTTAGGAAATTTGATCCTTTTTTTGCTTATTATAATATTTTTGAGAAGAAATTTCACAATATTAGAGGTGTCGATGGGGAAAATTTTTTAAAAATTCGGCATTTTTAAAATTAAAAAAACCCTGGCTAAAAACCTGGCAAATTTTCAAAAACCTGGCATTTGCCAGGTTTCTAAGGTAATTTGGGAGCCCTGCTTCAGCTGATTTGGCCAATTCTTAGGATGCGCATGTGATGGGAAATGTTTTGGCCAAGGAAGTTGGAGGATGAGTCATCGTCCAATTTTTTCATTTTTGAAATCTTAGTTCAAATTTCCAATTATTTGGCCCAAATTTTCAGATTTTTAGATCTGGCCTACCTAAATTTGTTCACTCAAGATCTGAAACATTTTCAGGGATCAGGTTTTTTCTAATGCTCGTAGACATTTTTTTCAATCTAAAGGTTTTTGAAAATTTTCTCGAATTTTTGGAAATTTCATAGGCCTCGGTTTAGGCCAAGTAAATTCCAAATCCAGAAAGCATTTTTCAAAAAAAAAAAAATTCATAGGCTTCGATTTGGATTTTCGGAAAAATTTTCACTGGTCATTTTTTCTTCAAAAATTTTTTTTACAAAAAAAATCTTTAGTGAGCTTTTTTTGGCTTTGCGAGGGTATTCAGTAAAATTAATTAAGACTTTATACATCGCCAAAAATGGCGCCAAATTTGAAAATTCAAATTTTCAATCAATAGTTTCTGACAATGATCGGTGGCGCATTTCTGTTGCATCTCCGGCGATTCAAAAACCAGCAGAGTATCCCGCCGAACAGGGCCAGGTTCAGGGTGGCCACGATCAGGGCGAAGGCCACTGAAAATTTGGGGGAAAATTTTAACCTACGGCTCAGTGGAGTTGAACAAAAATTTGTCCAAAATTGGGTACAGGTTCGAGTCCTGAGCGGGGAAAATAATTATTTTTCAGAGGAAGTTGACCAGGAATTGGTGGTGGAAAAATAATCCCCAACCCATAAATTTGTTTTTAACCACAATATTTCGTCCAAAAATCGATAGCTCAGTTTAAATGGGACTTAAATGGTAAAAAAATTTGGTGTCGGTTTGAATCACGAGCGAAGAAAATGAATTTTTAGAGGAATTTCGACAGATTTTTTGGCAAAAAATTGTTTTCCATCCACAAAAATGGTGTGTTTGTTTTATTGTACAATTTCTGCATCCAGAAATTCAATTCGTTGGCCTAGTAGGAATGGCTAGAAATTCGCACCAAATCGAGTGCCGGTTCGAATCCTTTTGGTTGCAAAATTATTTTCCAAATGGATTTTCAGTGGGAAAAGCTGAAAAATGCTAAAATCTTAAAAAAAATTTCAAATTTTTTTTACCTCGATGGTCATACGAGTCTCCGTCGGACACCGATGAGGAAGAGGCATTGGCGCCAGCGGGGAAAATTACGGGGATGGGGATCATTACGACATTGATCATGATCAGGATTTTGGACGTCATGGACTGATAAGGACACAAATACTTCAAAAATTAAAAATCAACCTTATAAGGGTCAGTGTTGATCAGAAACTTTCTGAAAATTCCGCTGAAAATTCAGGCCATAGCTCAATTGGAAGTGCCACTGATTTTTGTGTTAAGCATGGCCCGGTTCGGATCCCACTCGCGGTTTTTGATTTATTCTTGTGGCTTTCCCGCCGGAAAATATTCCCCAAATTTTATCCTAAAATCGCTTTTTTTGGGGATATTTTTTTTGAAAAATTTTGGCGTTTACCAAAAATGTGCTCCATGATCATACGCCGAATGGCTGCTGATCAATTTTTCACTAACCAAAAAAAGAGAATGGAAGTCAACAAAGCAAAATCGATGGTTTATTTTGTTTTGCCTTTGCGCAATTCTCTCGAATTGTTGTTGACGCGAAAAGTGGGACACTATATGACATGAGTCGGTCTGAGTCCCGTGAGAAAAAATCGAGAGTCCCCGAGTCCCAAATGAGTCAACAACAGCACTCACAACCGGCAGAGAGGGAGGGAATCAAATAAAATTTAAAAAAAAAATTGGGAGATCAAAGATCGTCTTTTGGGATTTATGACCACACTAAGGTAGTTTTTTAGAGTAGAAATGATCAATTTTGCAGTATACCAATGAACCCATTTTTAGGAGGGAAAAATTCAGAGCTTATGGGGAGAAATTTTCGGACCGGGTTTCGGATCAGGTCGGCCCAAAAATCCTTGGGTGGGAAAACATCGGTTTTCAGGTTTGGGGTTTCGGATCATGGGGTTGAAAAAATTCACCAAAAATTTCGTCTTATTGTGTCATCTTTGAATTTTGGCGAAAAAATCATTTTTGACTCGAACCTGTCACCCAATAATAACGTGTAAAACAGGAGCACAACCACTGCGCCATCTGGAGGCTGTGATGGTTCAGTCGGTAGCAAAGCTGTCATTTATTTTTGGCCATTGGCGGTTCAAATCCCTACTTATTAATACAATATTTTACCGTATTTCCTGTATTAGGACCCCCGGGGGATTTATTTTTCAACCTCTCTTCAGAGGGGGGTCTATTACAGGGAGGGGACTTATTGCAGGGAGGGGACTTAATACAGGAAATACGGTATGTATCAACCTCTGCCACACGGTTGGCCCAGTGGCAGTGTCACTGATTTATTACAAACATTTAATGCCGGTTCGAATCCCAGTGGCAGTAATTTATTTTTCACAAAATGTTGAACAATAAAATGAAAAACGCATTTTCCATCTCTCCACGAGGTGCGTATTTCTCACATTTACGCAGGCAAACATTTTGTCGGCAGCGTTTGGCCGGTGAGTGTGACGCACAACTGCGGCTGCGGCACAATCTGCAGCTGCACGCCTCCGGATCCGTCCGCAGCAGGTGCCAGCGCAAACGTCGTGGTGCCGTTGGCGGAAATCTGCAGAAAAACGGCGGCCAAACAATAAAACGCATGCAGCAGGAGTGACTTTTGGGACAATTTTTGTTCAAAAAAATGTCATAAATTGCTCCGGAATTCAGCAACGCAAGTTTGCGCCCGAGGTCTTTACCAAAAAACCTGATACATTTTTTTGAAAATTTCACAGAAAATCCAAACTTCGACCCTTCTATGATTTGTTGGGAAATTTTTCTTATGGCCAGAATTTTGATGCTATATTTTTGTCTCATAATGTCTCGAAAAACCGAATTCCGCAAAAAAAGCTCGAACCCCGCGGAATAAAAAATTTTTTGACCCGGAATTTTTGGATTCTTGTTTTCGGAGGCCCTCTGACTTGTAGGCTGAGCCGCCGCCAGCCCCTCCGGAAAGGGAAAAAACAACGTCATCAATAATTTCCGACATGACAAGACTTAGGCGTCAACCCATGGAGCCTCTTGACACCGAAAATTCTGCGAAAATCCCGCAAAATTTTTTTCAGAAAACTTTCATTGGCCGGAACCTAGAGGGTCCATCTCCATATCGCACTTGTTGTGTTTCCAAAATATCATATGAAAAACGGTCGTTTTTCGACTGACGCACCTTTCTTGGTGCGTTTTTGGCCCGACAATTTGAAAAGCGCAATGCAGCAACTCTGACGCGTGCGTCAGACCTGCAAGTTGCACAAGGAGATGCGTCCGTTGATGATCCAATCGGTGCACTCCGCCTCCAACCAAATGCATCCGGGGGCGGCGGCAACAACGCGGCGGAACAGTTCAGGCGACCATCCATTGACGGACATAGGTCAGAGATGGTATCGAAAATTTTCAGAAAAAAGGACGTCAGGGGCAAAAACAAAGGATTTCACTGGGGAAAATCCTCAAAATAAAGGACACTTTTAAAAACATAAAAATTCCAACTAATAATGATTTTTTGCAATTATATTTCAGTATGTAAATTATTTTTAATGCAAAAAACATCCAGAGTGCCTGATTTCTCCCTAAGAAAAATCGTAATATTTTTAAATTTTTAAAGAAAATCCTCTATGGGGGGGGGGGTACCGGCGGTCCCGATAGGGGCCGCCGGAGAAAATTTTTGAAAATCTAACCCTTTTTCTTAAGGAAATTGGTCATTTTTTGTATAAAATTTTCCAAAATCCAAAAATAAAGGACAAAAGGACACCCTTGGTCTGAAAAAAGGACAATCCTTTTAAAAAAAGGACATCAAAATTTCCAAAGGACGGGACCCCTCCAAAAAGGACAATCCTTTAAAAAAAGGACCGATACCATCTCTGACATAGGTCAATGCGTGGATCCGGGAGGCCAACTTGGGGGAAAATGGAAGTCGTACTTAGTTGGAAGGAGGGACTAAGGCGCAAAAACTAAGTCTAAGACGTCGTAAAATGGTGTCTGAACCTCATGTTAGACACATCAAGTGCAAAAAACTTGATGGCCCCTTAAGTACGCGGCTAAGGCGCAAAAACTAAGTCTACGATATGGTAAGATAAAGTTTTAAACTCATCTTAGATGCGTAAGTAAGCAAATAGCTAACATTTTCACCTAGTTGGATGCTTAGACTGTTGGTTTGCTTCCAAGTTGACGCATTAAGGACGCAATCTAATTCCAAGACGTCGTAAGAGTGACGTCGTAAACCATCTTCAGACGCATTAAGTAAGAATAACGTATAAAATTTCACCTAAATGGATGACTTAGACCTGTTTTGCGCCTTAATTAGATGTGGGAAAAATCTTAGATGCCAGTCTAACTAATTAAGTCTAAAAGCTCACTTGGTAAGCACTGATTATACAACGGCGCAATGCATGGAAGGTCCAGACTCGCGCATAATGCAACGCAAATCTGAAGAATTAGAGTTCGAAAATTGGCCAAAAATGTTCCAATCGACTAAAAAATCTGCCAAAACTACTCAATTGGCCAAAGTGCCAAAAATAGCTCATCATTTATGCGACGAATTGTGCCAAAATGGTCTAATTGACTGAAAATTGTGCCAATTGTGCCAAATTACACAAATTGTTCAAAAAGTTCTCAAAATGGCATAATTGGCCAAAATTGTCCAAAAATTGTGTTAAAATTGTAAAATTGATGGGAAATTGTTCCAAATTGTTCCCAGTGATAGAATTAGCCGATTGTCTGTTGAATCCAGACATCTACCACGAGGCCAAGTGGTAGATGTCTGAATTCAACAAAAAGGATACTCAAGTTCGATTCCCACGGGCTACCCCCATCATTATTGCGGACACAACAGATCCGCCCGCCCACCCAGACAGCTCAATCAGAGGAGAGCGACCCGTGGTGGAGGGGGAGGGGAAAGAAAAAAGGCAAAATTGTCAAATGGTTCAAAATGGTCAATCGTACATTAAATTGTGCCAAAATGGCCAAATTTGCCCAAATTGCGACAAAATTATAAGTTTGACGCTAAAATTAGTGCGTACCAGCGGTTGGAGCGTCACGATGACGTAGCCATTTGCGGTGGTGGGGAAGAAGTCGATCACCGTCAGATTGGCGTTCAGTACGCATACGTCAAGGGCGGCGTTCAGAGGTGCGTCACTGCATGTGTCTTCGAGCCGGACGCAGTCGTCCACCTGTTGTGCGTCTTTGTTGGTGTCGCAGGAGATGCCAAATTGTCCACCGGAGGAACAAAGTTGTGCGTCGGCTGTTTAAAAAGGGTCCAAAAGTGCCAAAACGCATTGTTGGACCCATGAAAACGCATTTATGGATCCGGAAACGCATTTTTTGAACCCGGAAACGCACTTCTGGGCCCAGTTTGAATCCGAAAACGTAGTTTTTTGGACCCCCGACAGCGCATTAAGAAACATAAACGCATTTTTTGAACTCAGGAAAATGCGAGCCCGAAAACGCAATTTTTGTATCCGAACGCATTAAAAAATGCTTTTTATGGGTCTTGGAAAATCCGTGTGAATCTGGAATTCTAAGGTTCTAAAATTTAAAAACCCCAAAAGGTGCGTCAATAGCTAAAAAGAGCATTTGTAAATTTTTTTACCCGTTTTTGAATACATCAGCAACACAAAGAGAACAATAGCAGCAAAAACAGCAATTGAATCCAAAGGAGACCTTTTGAGGGGGAAAAAAAGAAAAAAGTGATCGGAGGGGAAAAGCTGATGGATTGCGAAGTGGAAAGTGATTTCAATGGGCTGATCATAATTGAAAAAGTAATCGGAGGTGGAAATTGTGTTCGAAGCAAAGTGCTCGAGGATCTAGTGAACAAGAGAAAAGTGATCGGAGGGAGTAAAGTGATCGTAGCGAACCGATCAGAAGGGTAAAGTGGTCAGAGGAGAAAGTGATCTAAGGAAGGCGATCGGGGCCAAGTGATCGGGGACTATACTGATCGGAAAGAGAAAGTGATTGGAGCGGGTTGATCAGAATAAAAAAAATCGGAGGTGGAAATTGTGATGGAGCAAAGTGCTCGAGGAGCTAGTGATCGAAGGGAAAAGCTGATGGAATGGGAAGTGATCGGAGAAGAAAGTGATCAGAGTGGGCTGATCAGGCAGGGCATTTAACTCCGCAAAAAATGCACTTTTCCGATTTCCCAAGACCAACCTCGAGACTGATTTTTGTGAAATTTTCCATGCAAATTCCATTTTTTTTTGGAAATTTTAGCCCACAATATGCAAATTTCTGGGGCAAACACGATCTCTGCTCCACACGAATTTGAATAATTGGCCACAAGGTGACGACGGGAACCCTGAAATGGAGCCCGGGCAAGTTCGAAAATTTTCGAAAATGGATCCCCCAAATTTTTCGGAAGGGATACTTCCTGGTAGTTTTGGGGTTTTTTCGTAGATTTTTTTCAACTCTTCCATCCCTGTATCCGATTTTTTGCTTTTTAGTCCAAAATGGTAAAAAAAATTGATTTTCCGCGAGCGGATTAGAACCTATGCCCTATTCCTGGGCCAGTAGACTGTGTTACTACCCACTTGACTACGTTTTCTCAAGGTCCCCTCTGTGTCCAAATTAGAGATCGAGGCCGGACCCGGACCCGGCCCGGACATTTCCCGGACTCCGGGTTCCGGGTCCGGCACTTTTGGTTTTTGTTGCCAAATTTTGATGATCCGAAATTTTTATTTTTTTCATTAGGCCACTTCTTTGGGCCTCAAAATTGGCGGTTACGGATGGAAATTAGAAGTTTTTGTAGTTTTGGCGTTCTGTTCCATGGCTACGACCAATGGCCCTCAAAAATGCCACTTGGCTAAAAATGCCATCATAAATCGTAATTATAATAAATTCATGAAAATTTGTTTTATAATTGAATAAGAAAAATGGATTTAATCGATTTTTTTGAGATTTTTGGGCCATAATTTTTCCCATTTTCAGGTGGTTTTGGACCTGAAATTTCCGCCGATTTTTTGAGTTTTGGGCCTAAATTTTGCCAATTTTCAGGTGTCCGCTCTAAATTACCGGTTTTCGGCGCTTTTGCCTAAAATTTCGCCGATTTCCGGAATTATTGGGCCTAAATCTGCGATTTACATGGGTTTTGGACCCAAATTTTCTGCTGATTTTTGGGATTTTTTCAACTTAAATTTTCTACCGATTTTCAGGGTTTCTGCCCCAAATTTCCGCCGATTTTCGCGAATTTTTGGCCATAACTTTCACCGATTTCAAAAATTTTCGGCCATAATTTTTCGTTGATTTTCAGGGGTTTTGGGCCCGAATTTCGCCTTTTTTCTGAGCCTGTTGGCCTAATTTTCTCCGAATTTTCAGGGGTTTTTGAACCTGGATTTTTCGCCGTCGATGGCCTCCGCACTCGCCTTCCTCAGCAACCAAATAATGTTGCGCGGCCACAAAAAGCATCGGCCCGACCTTTGGTTCGGCGCCCAGATCGGCGTCATCTGTCTGTTCTGGTGGACATCGAGTTCAGGTTTTGGGGAAAATCAGGAAAATTCAGAGGAAATTTTTCGATTTTTGCAGGCCAAAGCATCGTCAACAAGCTGGCGCTTCAGGTTTTTTGGACATTGAAAAATATGCCAAAAATGGCCAATTTTCCCGCAAGATATTGACCATCTGATCCAAGATTGTCCAAAAAATAATATAATTGCAATCTTTTGGCATAAGTTGAGGCCATTACTAATGTTTTTGGGTTCTCAAAAAAATTTTCAAAAATTTTCAAAGGTCTGCAAAATCCGTTCTTAGCCAAAACATTTCTGGCCCTAAATGTATCAAAAATGCCTATTTCTTGACTAAAATCCAAATGGCCATTTTTTGGACAACTAACCGTCAAAATTAACCAAATGCAAAAAATGGTCCGTCTCAAAAATATATTTTGGGCCAAATAGGCTAAAAATTTCTTTTATTTTTCTTCGCCAAACCCCAAATATACCTATGCATTAGTGTAATAGGCCAAAATTTGTTTCCTGTGTTAGATTTATTTTGGCCCAAAATGGTGCCAAGATTGTCATTTTGGCCCAGAAATGTGCCAAAAATGCCATTTTGGCCATAAAATGCAAAAATTGCCATTTGTTCGTCCATAATTGTCCCAAAATGTCGTTTTTGGACCGTATTATGCCAATTTTTCCGTCATTAAATTTTGCCAAAAATGACACCATTTTTGTCCAGAATTGTGCCATTACATCAAAAAAATACACCAATTGTAACAAAAATGCCCATTGGCCCCCCAAAATTGTGTCATTGTTCCCATGGCATTTTTGGGGCCAAATGGTCCTTTCAGAAAATTGCCCCAAAATGCCATTTTTTGTCCAAAATTGTGCCATTACATCAAAATAATACACCAAAAATGTGTCATTTGACACATAAATTGTACCAAAAATGCCACATTTTGGCCTTAAAATTGTGTCATTTTTCTCATGGCATTTTTGGGGCCAACTTGGCATTTCTGGCACAATTTCTGGCCAAATTTTCCATGTTGGCCCAAATTTTCCCAAAAATACCATTTTCAGGCCCATAATTGTGCCATTTTTGGCCATTTCCTCCCTCTCATCAGAGTTACCCCTACCCNCTGCTCTCGATCACCCCGGTCAATGTGCCAACCGACTATCTGTTGCGCACCGTCGTCCCAATTTCGGTAAAAAAAAAATTAAAATTTTAGAATTTTTAACCAATTTCACTTAATTTTTCGCCGAAAATTATTTTCTAAATTTTTTCCCGACAAATTTTCATCGAATTTTCTCCGACTTATTTTCTATTTTCACTTCATTTTCCCTGGATTTTTCCCGAATTCCTATGGTGGCCAATTTTTTGGTCTTATATGGTTCGAAAATGTCTGCTAAACTTACAAAAATAATATTTAAGCATTCTTTTGGTCCATTTTGCCAAGCCATAAAAAGGTGCCAATCCAGAGGAAATTCATTGAATTTAAAAAATTTCTTGAATAATAATCGTATTTTTCACAATTTTTTGAGCCTTTTTGACCCTCAAATGATTTATGGCCAATTTTGAATGAAATTTTCGAAAATTCCAGAAAATATGGACTAAAAGCTCGAAATTTCGGATTTTTCCCGAAAAAATTCCATATTTCCACCACAGGTGGGCCGTGCGGCCGCCGTTGCGAGTGCCTATTTTGCCCTGTGGAAGGTCAGTGTCAGCTATGCACAGACAGGTGGGTGATCGGAGATTAAAGATCAAAGACCATTGATCAGTCTGATCACTCCGGATTAATAATCAGCTTTGATCTGTCAGATTCCCAAGACCCAAAGATTGATCAGAATGATCCGAATCCACACAAAAAATCCTTTATTAATCCATCCAAACCCTTTATTGATGCAGTTTCTTCTTTTTTTTTATCATTTTTTTATATTAATGGACTAATTAAAACCCTCAAATTTCCGAAAATTTGTTGACCTGGCATTATCTTGGACAAAAAGAGTGAGAGCGAGAGAGAGAGAGAGAGAGAGAGATTGAAAATTTTGTGGAAACCCAAAATTCTGATCAATAAAAAAATATTTTTCAATGCAATTTTTGGTTGGATAAATTTGGCCATTTTTGCACAAACTTTGGCACATTTGGGCATATTAGGGAATTTTCCACATCAATGGCACCCCTTTAAAAAAATTTTAATTTTGAGAAAATTTGAATTTTCCCGCAGTCAAATCCACGATGCCCCTGTTCACCGTGCTGATCTCCCGCCTCCTGCTTGGCGAACGCCAACCCGCGCGGGTCTACTGCTCACTGTTGCCCATCGTAATTGGTAAAAAAAAATTCTTAAAAAAATTTTCCACTCAAATTCACGAAGAAACTTTTGAAAAATCTGCCCCACCCCATAAAAACTTCCGCCGCCCAAAATAAAGAGGTTAATTTTTTTTCCTCGAAGGGTTCGAACCTACGTCCCCTCCTCTTCTCCTGTGGTCAGACAACACCATTACCACCCACTAAGCCACCCACGAAAAAAAAACCAGTTTTCTCCGGATTTCCATGGTTTTTTGGTGCCTTTCGAGCAAAAAAAATTTTTGAAGGCGAATATTTAACGGAAATCGATTATATATTTGAACAAAAAGAACACCTATTTATACCTTAAAATGCAGAAAATTCGCCAAAAAAATTAAAAAAATTTTTTCGAAAAATCCCCGAATTTTTCGGCGTTTTCATCGCCACCGCCACGGAGCTGCAGTTCGACCTGTTGGGCCTGTTCTCGTCCCTGTTGTCCACCGGGATCTTCGCCTTTCTCAATGTGCTGGCGAAAAAGGTTTAGAAAAACTTTAGGCCTAAAAATTTTCCCGAAAATTTTCCACAGGTCTTCGAAGAGACAGGCATGCACCCCATCAACCTGTTGTCCCTGGTAATTTTTGTGAATTTTTTGCCAATAACTTTGGGCTAAAAGTCACGCTCGCATCGTCTGGGAATTGAACCGGGCCTCACGGGTGGTGGGCTGCATTTGTCACTCTCCACTGCGCCCCACCCATCGTCCCTCCCGATTTGGGGTCATAATGGTCCCACGGTTATAACTTTTTTCAGAAGCAACATTGAAAAGTGGTTTTGCTATCATCATTAGATAGCCCTGGATGTTAGCTACAAAACAAGCCAAAGCCCGTTCGAATTGGCCCACTGGAAAAAAAGTTATGGCCAAAATACTCTCAATTTTTCGGGTTT
>LDKF01002129.1:4319-29882 GCA_001026735.1 Rotylenchulus reniformis | reverse complement strand
TTCACAACCAATTTTATTTTTATTATACAGACATCGAATTAGAATGCCTATCGGTAAGACCAAAATTTATGGTTGACCATCGAGGCGAATTATTGTTGAGTTCTGCAATGCAACCCATCATGAACGTGTATCGTGCTCTGTTCAGACAGGGTCTTGATCAACCCAATGAAATAAAGGTAATTTTTTTATTTTACATCGATTGACTATAACCTGATTAATGTTTTTCTAAAATTAGAAATTCTTGTTATTGCAAACTGCTTTTTATTTGTGTTTTAAATATATTTTAATAAATTACATAGATAGAGGTATGTTGAATAATTTTCCTTGTATTTAATAAAATAATTTTTATTTTTTAAATTAATTAATAGAAAGTACTAAGAGCCATCTTTTGGGGGGAATTTTAAATGAAATTTTGATACCAAAATGCACCAAATATGATAAATATATTCCGGATAAATAATGTAAATTATGAAAATAGATGAATTTCGAAAATGCGAACGCATGGAACATAGTTGATCGCTGGGTGCAAAAATTCAATGATGCACCATTATCAGCAGAGAAGGGCCGAATCCGAGAAATGCTTCAAATGGCCAAAATACAAATCGATGCGGACCCATACTTTATGGCCAATGTTCATGGGCAAAATTTTTACGAATTCTTGAACCACCCGCCCCAAAGAAATGCACAAAAATGGAATTTAAGTAATTTTTAAATAGATATTCAAAATTTAATTTAAAAAAAAATTCTAAAAATATTAAAATTAAATAATTTTTTATTGATTTATTAATCATTTTTTTGTTAATAAATATATAATAGACAATAATGAAGATGTTTTTTACTTACCAAGTTGATTTCATAACATTCAATTATAAATAAATCTTATGATTTTCAAAATATAACCAGCCAGAAATAAATAAAACTAAAAATTATAATTGAAGAAATCAGTAAAAAGAATTTTAAAATAAATTTTTAATAAAGGATATTTTGTTTTTTGTGACTATTGATATTTAAAAATTTCATGTTTTCAAAGTTTATATCCAAAAAATAATACATGTAGAAGTCTCTATGATCGGATTAATATAAAAATTAAAATAATACATTTCCCTGATTATGTATAAATCTTGCCAATATTAGATATTATTAATATGATGCATGATGTGCTGTATGAAGAGATATTGGAGAATGGAGAGAGTCGAAACTATTTGGAAGAGCTTCAGATCATTACCGAGGAGTTCAGGAAGTATTTGCAAAATCCGGATCCAAACAGCATCAATATGGAACAGTTGGAGGTCGGCAATGCGATATACCAAATGTTGTGGGATAGTGCGCAGGAAATCGGACTTGGTAAAGCAAAACTTAAGACTATAGGGCTATTATATAAAAATAATAAAATAAAAGTATATTTAAAAAATAATTACCATATTTTCTGTATTATATGTATTGAAAAAATAGTTTTTTAAATAAGGCGGGAAAAAGTATTTTTGATTTCTCTTAATGTATTAGGAAATTTTTGCACTAAAATAAGATGAGTTGAAAATTTATGATAATTTAAATGTGTGAAATACAGTAAATTTTAGATTTATTAATTATTGAATGGCATAAAATAACCATAGTTGATTATGTTTTGCGTCATAATGGTTGTGGTAAAAATATTAAAGAATAAAATTATTATTATTCTTTTGTAAATATTTGAAAAATTCAAATTTATAATCTATTATTAAAAGAATTTTTAAGATTATTCTATGTCTTATTATTTTGATTATGTAGGAATTGGCCCGATATGTTCTGCCGGGCTTGCATTCAGCAAAGATTTCAAAAATGCCAATTCCTCATCAATTTTGAAACGATTCCATGCCGCAATGTCGAAAGCTAAATGGGGCAAACTTTGGCACAAACTCTCACCCGGGAACGAGATCCGAGAAGCATCACTCCAGCTGATGGAACAAAGTGTTGGCATTATGTTTTGGACCTATCGTCACAGGGTTTACGAGCCATGCAAGATGATTGGTTATCCGCTGGAATCGATCCCGGACCCGTGTGAAGAGATGAAACTCAAATTCAAACGAGTCGTGATATGAAAAATGAATTTTTCATTTTTTATTATTACATTTTTAAAGAATAGAATTTGAAGCATTACAATGATGTATGAATAAAATTGATAAATTTTGCATGCATGTCAATTCAGTTATCAGTTTTTATTTCTTTTGCGAGAAATAGATGTTATTAGATAAAGTTATAGATTTAATTAAAGAATTGATTGATTTGATGAAAATTTGTTTCAAAATAGCTTGTTACATTTAATGTTTTAACACACAAAATGTTTTTTGCGATAATTAAATAAAATTATTACCTAAAATATTTTAATTGAGAACATTGACAGAAAAATAGTGACAGTTCATAAAATTCTTTGAATGGAAAACGGTGACAATCTTGAACTAGTTCAAAAATATTCATTTTAAATCTATTTTTATATATAATTTTGAAGTAAAATTACATCTCATACCAAATATTCTAAGAGTCAAAAAATGTTAAATAAAATTACATGAATAATAATTTGTTGGAAGTTTGGACTTAATCAGCAGGATTAACTCTTATTTTCTGTCGTTTTTTTAATGTTACTGAAGAATAGTTTTCAAAAAATTCTAATAACTAACTATGAGCTGATTTTTTAGAAAGATTATTTTTTTCTCAAATCAAAAGGAATCAATAGTTAAAATTAAACAAATTCTTGTGTAACCCATTTCCTTTAATTTTACAACTTTTGATTTTTTCGCTTCTATCCAATTCATTTTTGAATAAAACGATTGAACAATGAAAAAAATTTCTAAAATTAATGTAAAAAATTTAATTCAAAACATATAACATTTGTCTGACTTATGAGTCGGAATACATTTGGTAGAAAATATTTTTATTTTAAAATTTTAACACTAATTTTATTTATTTTATTTTCCATTCATGAAAATATTATTCAATACAATTCCTATGTTTGCCATAATTTAAACTTTTCGTTTGTAAAATTTAAATAATATTCTATATTACGTGCTTCTCACATGTATTTATATTTTTATACATTATTATTTTTGATTTTATTGTTAGCTACCAATTTAAAAGTATATCAATGAAACCAACAATTGAATATTATTATTAAACAAAGAAAAATAATTTGAAAATAAAGAATGTTTTATTTATATTTATTATTAATTTTTTTTATTAATTTCAGAAAATGAGAGTATTAAAATTGATAGAATTTCATCAATTTTTATACATTATTTTGATTGTTTTAATGATAAAATGTTGTTTATCTGAGACTCCCGAAGAATTCTGTAAGAAATATGACAAAGAGAGTCAGTCAAGTTGTCTGATGATACAGAGTTGGGTGCAGGAACGCGATAGAGTAAGTTTTATTATTTATAATGGCATCCAAATAAAATTATGAAATTAATAAATTTGCTAGGAAGCTAGATAAAAGATATTAGTTTTAATAGAGCAAAAAATGATTATCGGCATTTTAAAGACCATTTTTATACCGAATCAAACCCTTTTTAGTCAAACAATAGAGCAAAAAATAGCTAAGAAACATAAACCACTATAAAAAGATCATTTTGGCGGAAATTAAACAATTTCGATAATTTGGTTAAGCGGTTAAGTTTTTAATATTTTATCTATATAATTTAATATTTATATATATATATATATATATATAATTTAAAAGCTTCCATTTATTTTGTTCATTTTTTGCTCTATTTTTTGAAAACAAAATAATTTCCATAGTTGGGTTTGAACCGTGTCATAACGATTGGTCCTCGTGTATAGCATGATGAAAAAAAGCAGATATTAGACATGATTTTGTTGATTTTTAGATTTTTTAGGAGTCCATTGAAGACTTTTTGTCATTAAAGTTAATTTAAAAAATTATATCTTAGTGGTATATATTTTTTTAAATAGTAATGGAATGATAAAAATAATGAAAATTTTCTCATATGAAATAATTGAAAATAGTTCCATACGATATAAAGGGATATAATTTAACCGATGAAATTCATGTATGCACCAAATAATATCAGAATA
Source organism: Rotylenchulus reniformis (assembly GCA_001026735.1). Lineage (NCBI taxonomy): Eukaryota > Metazoa > Nematoda > Chromadorea > Rhabditida > Hoplolaimidae > Rotylenchulus > Rotylenchulus reniformis. Next base: position 25,814 of record LDKF01002129.1, on the reverse strand, counting down.
ATAAAAATTATATATATAATTAGTCAATAGAAGACAGTATGTTTACGCATCGTTAAAATCACATTTGCCAGATTAATTTTAATTAATAATAGAAAAATTCAGTTCCAAAATTCAAGTCTGCTGAAACCTGAAGACCCGTCTACTCCAAGTAGAATTATGTGTCATTTAATAAATTTTTAATATTTTGATTTTTAGATAACAAATGTTCCGTTAATTATCATAATCGGCGGGACCAAGTGGTTCCACCCTTTTTTTACAAACCAATGTATAATTGCATGGACATTCCGTGTTATTGCATTGCCATTGGTGGAAAAGTTAACCAAAATGGTAATTTTATTTTTTCCAATATATTAGGTCTTTAATAAACGGTTTATTTTAATCGATAGAAGCAATAAATCATATAATCATATTAATCAAATTATAAAAATTCATAGCTCTATCAAAATAAATCTGACAACTTCAAACTAATCTTCTGATTTGAATAATATCTACTAATTTATGCAGAACATTTTACCCATAAAAATTTCCTTCTGTAAAAATATATACCTATATTCTTAAAATTTAAATAGCATAAGATCATTTATTCACCTAGATGTTCTGTTTCTATGTATTTCTATGTATTTTTACAAACTTTTTTCTTTTTATATGTTTAGGCACTTGTACTATTTTTAAAAACCACAGAAATATAACTTTTGGAAAGGCAGTTCGCAAAGAATATCGTACCTTAACATCAGAAGAACGCGCTAAATTGGTGAGGACAAAGAAAATATTTCCTAATTCTAAAGCTTTAGTGATAGGAATAATATTCATATGTGACAATTAATTTTTGTTGAATTTTAATCATTTTTTGAATCCAGAATATTTTTTAAAAATTTTCTTACTTGTTAGTTATAAAATTTTTCTGATTGGTTTAATACTCTAACTGATCAATTATTATCATTTTTAGCACCATTGCTTCAATGTACTTAAATTCAATTATACTTATAACAATTTTGTGTATATGCATCAAGCGGACATGGCTCGTGCTGCGCATGCTGGTCCTGCATTCCCATTATGGCACAGGGAATATTTGAAAAGGCAGCAAATTATTATTTTATTTTTATGGTCTAATGTCTATTAATATTATAATTATAAAAAAATAAATTCTACAAAATTATTATGAATTATAATAACAACAAATTTCTTTCGTATCAAGCGAACAAATGATTAATTTTTCCAAAATGAAATTGCTACATTATTTTTAATATTTTTTAAAGATACCTATAAAAACATTTTTGATATAATGTTTTATCTGCATAAAAATTTAAAACATAATTTTATAAAAGATAATTTTAGTAGATTAAAAAAGTGATTATTTTTCTCTTTTGATAGATTAGAATTTGAATTGAGACAAGTGGATCCTGACTGTGTAATTCCATATTGGGAATCTACAATGGACTACCATCTTGATGACCAGGTATGTAATTTAAATCAATATAATAGAAAATAATTTTTTATTGTTTGTAATATTTTATCATATAATATGCTTAGATCTTAATCTATTTTTAATGTATTTTTTAAAGCGAGATTCATGCTTATGGACCAAGGAATTAATGGGTGTGACAGTGAATAAAACTATCATAAATGGCGATTTTTGTAATTGGACTGCGATTACTGTAACAGATAAAAATAATTAAGACATGAATCAATAATTTATAATTGTTCTTAAGCTAAATTGGTAAACATTATTTTTCAGGGAGAAATATTATCACGGGAATTCAAATTTTCGAACAGCTTGATCGATCTCTACTTGTAAAATTTTACATTATAATTTTTAATATGTTGAAACCAAAAATAAAATCTGTCTAATAATAAAATAAAAAATCCGAGAAATAGTTATTTAAAAATATTTTAGAAATATAAGATTTCGAACTAGTTGTATAAAAATGCAATATTTTTTAATTTCTACGTTACTGGTTCGTCTTTGGGGCAATAAACTTTTAATTTGAAATTTTTGTTTATTATGCCAAGATAAAGAGCAATACCGTATTTTTCCTAAAATAAGGGGCCCCCTTATTTTTTTCAAAGTCCCTCCAGGGTGCCCCTTATTTTAGGGATGCCCCTTATTTTAGAGATGCCCCTTATTTTGTTCAAAGTTTTTTTTTGCTATCCTTCCTCATAAATTCCTCGTCGCTCAATTCTCAATCATTTATTTTTTATTTTTTTCGCAACAACCCAGGCATTAATTCTCCAAAAAACAAATAAATAGGGGTTAGAAAACTTCCGAAATCTCCTTTTATTAAAATTTTTCAAGCTTCGAAAGCAAACAATTGCTTCGAAAAAAATTATAAACTCAATGAATTAAACTAGTTTTTCTGGCTTAAAACAAAAACCGTCCAAAATTGCTCCATTATTTTACATTTTTAAGACTTAAAATGACAATTTGAAAAAACAAAATGTACCGAATTTACCGAAATTATTCATCCAACTTATTAAAAAGACACAATTCATTCAATACTTATTTACAACATTTGAAATTGCAAAATCTAGAAGAAAAATTGGATGAACATAAAAAAAGAAAATCAGACAACAATATATTTTAACCAACATGCTTACGGGTCATAAATCGAGAACATAAAATTAAGTTTGAAATTCTATAACATTTTGCGCTGATTATAGAAATGCCCCTTATTTTAGGGATGCCCCTTATTTTAGAGATGCCCCTTTTTTTCAAAGTCCATCAAGGGCCCCTTATTTTAGAGATGCCCCTTATTTTAGGAAAAATACGGTATATGCAAAATAAGATTAGTTTATTTAACCCAACTTTTTCGAGCTTTTTTATTTCTTAAAAATGGTTGGGAATTTGGAGCTATAAAAAGATAAAATTTGGGAATTATGAAATATTTTTATATCAAAAGACATTTTTTCTGCAATTTTTCCTTTTGAAGTTTGATGGCATGAGAAAAAAAGTATGCTATTTATAATTTCTGATTTTTTTAGGGTCCAACGGATTCTAGCCTTCAATACTTCATCCATTATGGGCTTTACCGAAACAGATGTAAGTAAAAAAATAGAAACATATAAAGCTTTTAATTTTTTCAGTTATGCTATTTAAAAAATTCATTATTATTCTATTTAAATATTTTTAGTATACAAAAAATAATCCAAATTGTACACATATTGTAAAAGGAAAGACATTATTACAAACTTTGGAACATATCCATGGAAGGCCACATAATTTTGTTGGTGGTCATATGGTTAGTATATATTATAGTTATGATTTTATAATTTTTTGATATAAATTAAAAATATCAATTTAGTAGAAAATCGTATGAATATAAATTTTTATGAAAAATGATTAATAATTTTATGCATGTTTCAATAATATTTTAGAAAAAAATATTTTTTTATCAATTTTAATTTAAATTAATTCACGGAAAGAAATAGTTAATATTACTTGAAATTTTTCATACCAAAACATAGAGAAAAATATCTTTGGAATAATTAATAAATTTTTTAGGCAGCAATAAATACCTCTGCAAACGATCCCGTTTTTTTCTTGCATCATTGTTTTATCGATTATGTGGGTTTTGCTTAAAAATTTACATTAAATAACAAAAAAGCTTTGATCATTTAAAAATTATAGGGAAAAAAACCTATATATTAATGCATTTATTTTCATTAATTAAATTTACTTTGACTTTTTTGAAAAAACTTTAAAATTTTTACAAATATATCGCATTATTTGATTATGTTCGACCAATTTTTTAATTAAAAAATTCTTTTTAAAATTTTCATTTTGTGTCTATTAAGTTTTATTTAATAAATAATATTATTCAATTATTTATTATTTGTAATAATTTTTTTTTATAAAAAATCAAAACTTCTATTAATAGTTGTACGAAGAGTGGCGAATTCTGCAAATTCAGCAGAAAAAGGATCCTTATGAAATGTATCCGGAATCGGAGATTGTCAATGATGTGAGAAATGATAAAATAAAAAATAAATATTAAAATTATTAACTCAAAAACAAAATCATTATTATTGTTTATAAAGCATTGTGCACAGCTGATCTATTCACGAAAAAGCCCTATGAACCCATTCTATGGACCAAAGAACATCACCAATGAATGTATGATTTATTTAAAATATTTAAAAAAATTCTCGTTTGATGCAAAAAATGTTTTTAATTAAAAATTTAAAAAACATCTTATTTATGAATAAAAATGTATTTAGGGGGATTGCGAGCTGATTATACTCAAAATTTGTACACTTACGAATCACCACCAACTTGTAACAAGACCCATGGATGCGGATCACCGTAAGAAATACCAAACATAATCATACATAAAAAGGGGGAAGCTCAGGAGAGGGTCAGACCCATAAATTCGAAGGGGTCAAAAAATCGAAAAAATTGAAAAATTGAAAAATTTCTACCTCGGATTCATAAAATTCGAAGGCCCCCATTAATCCGCCCCCTCTTGCGAGCGATGGTGGGGGGGGGGGAGTCGATTCCTCCCCCCCCCCTTATTTTTCCTATGAACATAATCAAACAATTTCATTTTGCTTTATTTCATTTTTAATTGTATTTATTGTTTCATTCAATACACATTCAAAAATGAGAAAATTTAGAAAAATTTAAAATTAGGAATTAAATATGTTCCTTATGGAACACAAATTTAATTTTTATAATTCATAATGTCTTTTTTAGATTTTTATTCTGTACTAATGTCTCTTTCTCATTACGTTGTGTATCCAAAATTCGAATTGGTGGAAATTGCGAGAGTTTTTCAAATCTATCTCGATTTCCCGGTTCAAAATTATCCGATGACGAGCTGAATCCATGTTACAAAGGTCATTGTAAACTCGATGAAAACAAATTGAAATGTGTAAATGACAGTTGGGAGGTAATAATATCTCATAATGTATTAATAAACTAATTACTATTTGTATTTTATCCTATTGCTTAAATAATTAATAAATAAATTTTACAATTAAATTAAATATTAAAAAATGAAATAAAACATCTAATTTAAAAAAAAAGTTTAGATGGCACATTATTTTTAATAAACTTTTAAAATGATTATAAAAAATTTTATTAAATGAAATAATTTTTTTTAAATAATATTTCATATATTACTTAAAGTATATTTATGTAAATAATAGATAATGTGTATTATCTTATTTTTTAGCAGCCAAACGATCATGCAGATATTCCAACTTATACCAACACAACAATTAAAAAAGTATAATTTATTGTTTGTATTTGTAAAAAAATATTTGTTAATAATAAAATATTTAATCTTTTATATGTAAATTATTATTTTTATATTTTATAAAATATTGATAAATATGGGTAATTCAATAAAATTAAAATTGTAAAATTAAAATTTTTTTTACAAAATTATTTCGTTGTATTTTCTATTTATTTAGCCTAAAATCGATTTTATTCGAAAATGTTATGATAACCATGAGTGTTGTCCTCGATGGTCCGAGGATGGTTATTGTAAAAATGGGACAAATTTCATGAACATCTGGTGTCCTGCAAGTTGCGCGATTGATGGCTGCATGCCAAAATCGAAGAAAACTGATATAGGTGAAAAATACATTAATAATTTTTCGTTTTTCATACCAAAATTTTGTAATATCGATTAGGTTGTGGATTTTTAGTTTTATTAGGATAAATCATCTTAAAATATAAAAAACGAAAAATTAGTTTATAAAATATTAAAAACTATCCACAAAAATTAAATCAAAACTAATTTCTGAAAAAAATTTCTTGGTGTTAGAACGATAAAAAAACTACCATTTGGCCAAATTTTGAAGTATGTATAATTTTTAATGTGATTAGGCCAAAAGTATAAAAAAATATATGCAGGAAATTATAAAAAGTACTTGGTCCTTTTATTGTTCGACATTCAAAAAAAACTTCGAAATATTTGAACTATTTGGAATAAAACTTATTATTCGATTTTTTGAAAAGTTTCGAACCATTTATCTGAATTTCATATTTAATCTTTTATATGTAAATTATTATTTTTATATTTTATAAAATAGATATGGGTAATTCAATAAAATTAAAATTGTAAAATTAAAATTTTTTTACAAAATTATTTCGTTGTATTTTCTATTTATTTAGCCTAAAATCGACCAATAGAACGCAAAATTCTGCATTTATAATAGAATTGGCCAAGTAGCCCTGGCAGTCAATTTCTTAAGACAGATCATTTAATAAAAATTTAGTCAGTCAGATAATTTTTAGGATGTATGGACCAGCATTCATTATGCCAAAAATTGCTGGAAAATAATAAAACGGAATGTTTTAACAATGAGCATTGGATGTCAGCAAATTGTGCCAAAAGTTGCAAAAAATGTGACACCATTGAATCTTGCGGGTGAAAAATAAAACTAAAATTTAATAATTTGTTTAAATTACTAGAATAATTGTTATCGCTTATTGATCTAATCGGGCACTAGTTAAAAGGATGGACTTTTTGAAATAATTTCACAGATCCGTCAAGATATGATCCCATATCGATTTTATACAAATTTAATGATTATTCTAAAAAAATTCAAAAAATTTTAGAGTCCCTGGCGGACTGGAAAAGATCCTTTCAATTTTTCCTTTTAACCTAATTTGGATATATAAATTCATCTATTTAATAATATCATTTATAAACTTAGAAATATATTTTTCTATTATTTTTTAATTATATCATTTTTCAGTGGTGGTCCTGGAGCGAAGGGTTATTATTACAATATAACACAGCTGGATTTGCCTCGTGCTCAAATTAATATAGGAATTGATGCGTGATTTGAACCGCTTCATTATTTTTTATTGGGTCGATAATTTTGTTGATAGATTTTCAATGTTTTTATTAATGAAATTTATGTTAATGTAGAAAAGAATAAATCAAATTAATTCCAAGAAAGAGTAAATACAAAACATACACAAGACAAAAACTACAATAAAATCAAAAATTGATAATATGAATAATTGAAAATTAATTATAATAACAAAATGATAGAACAATAAAAGTGATGTAGGTCACTGCCGATTTTTAACCGGGTTTTAAGACCGGTTAATCGACGGTTTTGAAACCGGATCAGCCATAATAAAAATAAACCGGAAAACCGGCGGTTAACCGGGCAAAAAATCAAAATCGAAAACCGGGACCCCCGTTTTTTAACCGGAGTGGCCTACTCTATTAAAAACAATTCTTAGAAACAAATCAATCTTTTAATTCTAGTGGAATAAAAAATTCGTTAAATGCAAAAATAAAATTAAAACTTTTAAAGCAAGTTATAGCAACATATAAAATACAATGTATGCAGAATCTAATGATTATATGAATTTTTGATTTTGATCTATCGTTTTATGATTTATATTGTTTATTGTTTAGTTTTCTCGTTTTTCAATTTAAAATTATTTTTCAAAAATTGCAAAAAAGAAACCGAACAAAATATAAATTTAACATTTGTAATGTTGAATCTCAATTAGTTAAAAAAGTTAAGTTACTTTTACATTTGGTACCTAATCCAATTTTAGATCAATTTTATTCAGTAGTGATTTGGTCCTTATATAAAGTAGAATTTTATGATCTAGTTGTTGGATTTTTAGTTTTTCAATTTTATTGAAAATTTGATCAATCGATGTTGTTAGGTGGATAATTTTAATTATAATAGATTTTGAAAATTATACAAAAAAACAAACTTCAATTATGCATTCCTAATATATAAATAATTTTCTAAAATAAGACCATCTTTAAGGGAGTACGGAAAAATAAGATTTCCTCTAAAAAAGCACCTTCCTTGACATATAAGCATTAAAATTTTGTTGACCCAAAAATACCTATTCCATTACAAGGATGCTACATACAATTAATAAATATAATGTATTAATCATATAGGGAGCTTTCCGCTTTAGAATATTTTTATACATTTTACATTTAGGTAAGTAAAATTGATGTTATAATATATATAAGTATTAGTCCACTTCCACTCCATTCCTTTAATTCTCTAAAGAATGAACTGTGTAAATCGAAAGCTAACAAGTTAAAATTTAACACTCGATTATTTTCCAACTATTGCCAGGATTTATAAAAAAAAATTTATCTTTAAAATCTATAATTTCCTAAAATTAGATTTTTCTTAAAATTTTCTTAAAAAAGGTATGAATTTTTCATATGGGTGGTACAAAAGAAGTCCAACAAACCACTTCGAGAAATAAGACCCTCTTCTAAGATAAGACCTCCCCCGTTGAGGGATTTTGAATCTTACTTTAGAAGAAATACTATATCTTAATCATTAAAAAGTAAAATCATTCAACTATATTTAACTGGATAAATTAGAATAACATTTTTTATCAAATTAAAAATATTTTCAGGATTCATTCCTTCATAACTTTTATTATAATCATTAATCGAAAAGTATTTTTTTGTTTGTCATTTTTGATTTCTTTAGACAATATAAAAAATGTCTCATCGTATCGTTTACAAATTGAATTTTTCACATGACAAATGATTGTTTTATTAATTCTTTGATGAAATGATGAAAAATCAAAGTTTAACACAAAGAATATTCATAATTTATTCTTAGTAATGCTTTAAATTCTTATCAATTAATGATTAATTATTATAAGTTGTTTTTTCGAGTTTCCTCGTAATTTCAATTAAATCATTTCAATTTCTCATTTATGATTCACAAATTTTAATCTCTAATATTCAACCCAAATTTTTATTATATTTATTTCACCAGTCCACTCAACCAATCGGAATATAAATGAGTATTGAAATAATAAAAATCATTTTTTTATTCATTTAGTTAAAAAACAGTTATTTCTTAAATTATTTGTTCCCAATTATTTGTTTAATGAATTTTTTACATCAATAAACATTTAAAAATTATTTATTTTTGTAATTTTCTTTTATTGCTAGTTATTTTAAAGTCGCAGTATTTATAATATTAATTTATTTAAAAAAATAGTTCTTTAATTTTAAATCTTTTCTTAATTATGAGTTTTATCGTGACAAATATATAATTCAAAATTTCTTTATTAATGTTTGATTAATTTATAATTAATAAACTCTGCATTATACTTTATATAGGTAAAAATTTTCGCAATAATGACCCGTATTCGAACTTTCCTACCCATTCTTTCCATTATCTGGTACTTGTCCGGCAAAATGGTCCTATGTGGTGATGATGGTGACACACCCGAAGATACCTGTTCATACATACCACGTAATAGCACCCTCTATCAGATCTGCTTGAACATACAGCATTGGAGGATTGTGAGAAATGCCGTAAGATTCAAAAAATTTATCAAACCTTTGTAAAAAATAAAGCTAAATCAATTCTCATATAAAAATGCCAAAATAAAATTTATCCAAAAAATAAATATCAATGAAAATTTTTCGAATGTTCGTGAAAAAATTGATTGTCCGAAAATTTAATAAAAAAAAATTTTCACGGAAATTTGCTTAAAACAATTTAAAGATAGATTGTGTATTGATTTGTCTGTCACTCTTTAAACTGTAAAGTTTCATTTAAATTTTTCTTAAATATAATTTTTCGTATACCAATGTCATTTCAAAAGAATTCATAAAAAATAAAATATAAAAATTTTTAAAAATGAAAATAACACAATTCTCGCTCTTTTTCAGATTTGGAGAGCTGGTTTAAACAACCGTGAAAGGCCATCCACTTCACCTGGTAAAAGTGATATAAAAATTTTAGCAGTTGATTGAAATTTTCAGCGGTCAATTCCTCAAGCGACACGCCACTTTCTGATTTGAACCAAATGTACGATTGTATGGATATTGCATGTTATTGCCAAAAGACGGGTGGCACCCCAAATTCGGACCGTTAGTTAAAGAAAATTCAATTAAAAATATTGTTTTTTTAATAAAAATTTAAAAATATTTCTTTCCGCATAAAACTTGAAAAATTTCGTTCCGCACTAAAAAATAAATAAATTGAATTGGACCATTGAAAAAATTTTGACCAAAACTAATTCCGGCAACCATGATTATTATTTTTTGCACTTAGTCTGTTGATTTTGTTGAACTCAGCAATTTTTAGCAAATTTTTTTACTCTTTCATTACCCTAAAAATCTAGCTGAGTAGTGCTCGGTCGATTCGATACCTTAAAAATGACAAATGAAATTAAAAACTGCTAAATAACTCAAATAAATTAATAATATCATAAAGTATTCATAAATTGAATCGGGATATTTTCTTTCCTTATGTGTTATACATATTATATTTGAGTATATTTCAAAATACTTTTTTCTATTTTTAAGGTATATATTTTCAAAAGTTGTTACAAATTAATTTTACTCAAAAATCAGGTACTTGTACTCTGGTGAAGAATGGGACAGAAGTTCGTTACGGAAAAGCAAATCGCAAGGAATACCGAATGTTGACAAAGGAGGAACGCGATAAAGTGGTGGGATAAAGAAATTTTTATATTTTTTAGATTTTAATATCAAAATTCTTGTTTATTTAAAATGTTAATGCGATTTTGTCGTGATGGGCAGTTAAAGCAGTTTAAAAAAATTTTGCTCGTGATGGGCAGTTAAAAAGAAACATATAATGCACAAAATAAAAGTACTTTAGAAGAACCTTGATATTTTAAAATTTGCGAAACTTTATTGAAGATTTAGGCATTGTAGACATGAAAGTTATCCATTTTTGCACTTTCGGATCAAACGACATAGCACCGAAAAGATCAACTCAATGCCCAAAATTTTTTTATGTTTATTTTATATAAATTTTTTTAAAATTTCCTTGCATTATATATTATTAAAAAAATAATTTCAGCATCATTGTTACCATGCCCTCAAATGGGGGCCAGGACAGAGCACCTACAACAATTATGTGTATATGCATGAACCCGCAATGGCACCAATTGCACATGACGGTCCGGCATTTCCAATATGGCACAGGGAATTTGTCAAAAGGTGACTTGCTGTATTTTAAATTTATTTTTTCATTATTCTTATAAAGGAATTGACAAAGCTCCATGAACTTTCATAAATTAAATACAAATGGTTAATAAATAAAAATATTGCTTTACAGTGAGTTATCATTAAAATTCGAAAAATTAAAAAAAACTACTGCTTTTTCACTCTTAATTAATTAATTAATTTATTTTTTTTTATTTCATAGATTCGAATTTAACATGCGACAAGTGGATCCGGATTGTGCAATTCCGTATTGGAACTCTACCATGGACGAACCATTGGATGATCCTGTAATTTTGATAAAATAAAATTTAAAATAGTCAAAATTTGAAACATTAACTTAAAAATTCAAATATCGAGCATGAATTTTGAAAAATGATTATTTTTGTTTTATTTTATAGCGAGAATCGTGTTTATGGAGTGCCGATTTGATGGGCGAAGTAGAACCTGTCAACAATACCATAATTAATGGAGCAATTTTTGGTTGGACCACAACCACTGTAAAATTTAATTTTACTTATATATTTATTTTTATTCTTTAATATAATTTTATTTTTCTTAGAATATTTTAAATAATTGAAAATTAATATTAAAATTTTTAATTGCTGCTAAAAGAAGTGCGAAAAAATTAAAATAATTTTATTTTAATGTATTTTTTAGGGTTATCCATTGGTGCGAAAATTTCCAAACAAACAATCCAACAATCTATTCAGTGCTTATGAGTAAGAATAATAAAAAAAATTTTAAATTATTTCTTTTTTAGTGCCGCAGATACGGCGTCTTATGATTTGATAAGCATGATGGCCTTTACCGATGAAACGGTATTTTTTAATAATGATAATAATTTGATGAATTTTAACTTTTAAGTGTATAGTATAATATCTATGAAAAGATTTTATTCTAATTATTTTTAAATTTAATATTATTTTATTAAAAAATAATACAATAAATTGGAAAATAAATGATTTATTAGAAATAAATTATTTTTATATAATTAGTTCTTATTTTTTATTTATTCAGGCTGAAACAAAAAGAATGTGCAAAAATTTGACTGTAATAAAAGTCAAAGATAAATTTGAATATCTTCACGGGGCCCCACACAATTTCATCGGCGGTGACATGGTAATAAAAACTTTAAATGAATAAGAAATTATTTATTCTTCGGATTGAAATCCATTTTAAATGAAAAATTTTTATTTCAGGAATATTCTGAGACATCCGTCAATGATCCTATATTCTTCATGCATCATAGCTTCATTGACTATGTGATGATTTTTCTTTTATTTATAATAGAATTTTACTCGATTTTCAAATCACCCTAAACTCTCAAAATAATAATTTAATTTTAATGAAATGTTAGATGTAAATATTTTTCAGATAGAATTTTTTATTTTAAATAAATAATATATATTTGTTTTGATAAAAATTTAAAAAATCGGTTTTATGTACTTGTATAAAATTTATGTCATTTTATTGAGATAGTATATTGAATTTATACCAATCTTTAAATTATTATAAAAAAGTTTAAATAAATGTTGAGAAAAGTCTAAAAAGAACAAGAAGGATAAAATATATCATTTTTTTTATTATTTTTCTCAACATTTATTTTAGACTTTTTATGATAATTTAAATATTAGTATAAATTCAATACACTTTATTTTTTAAATTGAAATTCTTCAAGGTTGAAAATCAAAAAATTTCCAATAGACTGATATCAACCATTAATAAGATTTTTAATAACACCTTCATTTCTTTAATAACTATTAATTTTTAGTTGTATGAACTATGGCGGATCAAACAAAACAAATTGGGAAATGATCCCTCCCAAATGTACCCGGAAACAAATATTGTGGACGATGTAATAATACACATAATAAAAAATTATTTTATTTTTTTAACTATCTACTTTTTTAATTATGTAAGACTTGCACAAATATAGCCTATTCTCGCAAGGAACCAATGCTCCCATTTATGGAACTCAAAAATGAATGTAAGAAAATAAAATAAATTATAATAAATAATAACAAAATGCAGACATTATATATTTCATTTTAATTATTTTGAAAAGACAAAATTAACTTTTTTTATTATTTTAGGGGGTTTGAAACCCGATTACACCAATGAACTGTACGAATATGAACCATGTCCGGGATGTGACAAGAATAAAGGATGCGGATCACCGTGAGTTATAAACACCGAAGTTTTAAAACCTATCAAAAAATGCTTTCAAAAATTTTTATATTCTAAAAAATCGTATAATAATTTGAGAATTTCATTTTAATTTTTAATACTATTTATTAAAAAACAACTATATATTATTTGATAAAGGGAACGATTTTTCACAATTTACCCTTAAAATACACTTATAATTTCTAAAATATTTTTTGACCGATTTTGTTATTTATTTAAAAGTGCTTTTTTGTTGTCTAAAAATAAGTAGAAGTAAAAACTGATTTTTTAGATTTTTGTTCTGTTTTTACGACCAAAATGAAGATGGAAACCCAATTTCATATTGCGTCTCAAAAATTCGATTGGGTGGCAAATGCAAAAGATTTTCGCAAAAACCATCCGCCGAACGGACATCCTTGTCGGGTGATGACATAAATCCATGCTATAAGGGCGAATGCAAAAATGTTGGAGGCAATTGGACATGTGTGGACCCGAACAAGAGCAGTTTAATGGTCAGAAAATATTTTTTATAAAAATTCTTAAAGAAATATCGGTTATTGTGATAGAGAATTTGTTCATGTTGGGTCGCTTTTATAGGGTCAAAATGGGCATGTTCTTCTAAAAGACAAAATTTTAAATAAAACTAAGCTTTCTTGAAGTTAGGCTACTTTAAAGAAATAAGAATTAAATAAATTTGGAATCAATAAATTCTATTTTTGGACTTTATTCTTTCGAACTGCTTTAATGGTTTTGAAAACTTTCAAAAAGTTGTGAAAAATCGGTTATTAAAGAGAATTCAAAAATTTTCTTAGAATCTATAAAAGCTATAAAAGGCATAAAGGTAGTCATTAAATTAATCAGTTATCATTTAAAAACAGTATCCATAAAAACCAGCATATATAAATATAATCAAAAATAATATATTTTTGCTCTCTAAATTTATCAAGTTAGAGCTCTTAATAATTTTTAAAAAAATTTTTAATTTAATATTTTTAAATATTTGTATTATTTATTTAAATATCGAAAAAAGTTTTTAAATTTAAAAAAAAATAACAATAAAATAACAAATTTAACTAAGTTAAGACTTTAATAAATAATTTTTAAACTAAAAATTAAAAATTTCAAACTAAAACTTCCGATGTTTTAAAAATTATGTTTTTAATAAATGAGTCGGTAAAAGTCAACTTCTGATTTTTTACATATTAATGTTTTTATAATCCAATAATATAGAGAAATAATAAAAAAAATATTATTATTTTAGTTGCAAGAAATTGTGTTGGCTGGTAAAGGAAATGGAAAGGTAAAAATTTAAACTTAATAAAAGTTACTACTTCATAATTATTTTCACAAAATATATTAAAATAATTATTAAAGATGTGTGAATTTAATGATTTATAATCAACTAACTTTATTAAAATTAATACACAATTTTTTAGGGATCAAATGGAAAAGGACCAAAGGGAAATCCAGGAAAGGAACCGAAAAATAAAGGACCAAAAGGACAGAAAGGGAAAAAGCCGAAGAAACCAAAGAAGGGGAAGAAGCCTCCAAAGGTGAAACATTTTCGAATTTAAATTTTTATTATTAATAAATATATTTTTTATTAATAAATAGAATATAAATTTTATTTCTTATAGAATTAATTTATTTGTAAAACTATATCCAGGTTGTTATTTTCTTTATTTTTGTTTAAATTTAATTTATTAGAAATTCATTTCAATTCTTGTGCAGTTAGCTCTCCTTTGGATTTTTAATTAAGCAATTTTGAAAATCCTAGAGTTTTTCAACTACGATTATATCGAATCTGATTATAGAATTGTTGGTTGAATTAAAATCTATGTTTTTAAATTAAATATTGTAGAAATATAATGTTACTAAAATGGCTAGGTATTGATGGAGGAATTTTTTTTTGAAAATCTGAACATCAAATTGTGGAATCCCCAAAATCCCCTGGATCTTGGATAATTTCATAAATTGTAAAATATTTAGGAAAAATTCCCAATTTGTAAAATGCAAAAATACAATTTTAAATATTTTTAAGGCCAAAATTGAAACTTTCCGTACCTGCTTTGACAACCATGAGTGTTGTCCTCGATGGTCCGAGGATGGATTTTGTAAAAATGCGACACAATTCATGAACATTTGGTGTCCTGCAAGTTGCGCATGCGATGGATGCGGATTAGGAGATGAAGTTGTTGAAAAGAAAGCTGGTAAGAAGAAACAACATAATACTAAATCAGTTTTTGAAAAATTGGTTTTCCATATAAAATTAAAAATTAATTTTTAGATGTCTTGTTGAATGAAAAATACGATTTTTTAAAATTATAAAATTATTCTTTCTTAAAACCGGGACCCCCTTTCGTGAGCCATTATTATTTAATTTGTTTGCTTAAGATTTTATAAATTATTTTAAAGAATATTTTTTAATTTTCATTTGATATTTTAATTAATAACTAATTGAGTTTATTTATTAAAATATTTGTTGCCAGTTAAATTATATAAACTAAAATAATAAATATTAACCGCATTTATCTTATACAATATATTTAATATGAAAGATACCAATTAATGAAATAATGAACTTTTTTATTAGGAAAATGTGTTGACTTGTACCCTTTGTGCAAACAATGGAAGGGCAAAAAGTCGACGGAATGCGAAGATAACGAGCATTGGATGTCGGCAAATTGTGCCAAAACCTGCAAGAAATGCGATGTCACTGATTCGTGCGAGTAAATAATTATAATTTTTGGTTAAACATATATAATATTTTTAATAATTAGTAATTGAAAAAATGTGATTGTTCAAGTTTATGGAATTTAAATTTCAAAATTTTATGAATAAAAATTTAGTTTATTTTTTAAATTAATTAAAGAAAAAATTAATTCTTATAATTTAACCTAGCAAAATCGGTGGGATGGCTAACCAACTAAGTCCGGAATTTACTATGCATAACTTTTCTTATAAAATTATTTATTTTTTAAAAAAATCGATGACTACTATAATTATCACTTATTGTTTCAAATTATAATTTATTATTTGCGAAAATAGGTTACAATCTCGTTATTTTACCAAATTTAGTAATTTGTCTGAATGTTATATGAAAAACTGGCATCATTTAGAAAAAACAATCAGCTAATGAGAAAAAACATAAACTATAAAAAGAAATGATCTTAAATGTACATGGTTTTATTAGATAATTTTACTTACCTAACTATAAATTAAGGAAAATCAATTTGTTTATTTAGAATCATATTTGAAAATTTAATGATAATAAAAAATCAGTTGGAAATCATTTTTTAAACACTTTTTTACAATTTTTTTAAGTGGTGGTCCTGGAGCCAAAGGATTCTACTACAGTCGCGCTCAGTTGGACTTGCCACAAAATGCCAGCGATGACAATGAAGTGGGGCCAGAATCAGACACGACATCAAAGCCAG
This sequence comes from Rotylenchulus reniformis, assembly GCA_001026735.1. Classification (NCBI taxonomy): domain Eukaryota; kingdom Metazoa; phylum Nematoda; class Chromadorea; order Rhabditida; family Hoplolaimidae; genus Rotylenchulus; species Rotylenchulus reniformis. The sequence goes on along the minus strand of LDKF01002129.1, from coordinate 9,262 downwards.
AACAAGGACTAGAAACAGAACCAGAGAAAGATGGAGATGAAGATTAAAAACATGAAAATTCCTTGGAATAAAATCATATGAAAACATTTCAATGGATAAGATAGAAATCTTTTGATATTAATTGCTTTATATTGTATCTTTTTGGCATCATATTTTATTGTTATGTTTTTATTTACGGATAAATTCTAAACTTGGACATAAAATATTCAGATAGTATAATTTTTGAACCTCTCCGCTTTATTAAAGGAAATCAAGACAATGCATAAATATTTAAAATATTTTTCCATTTATTTTTTATATAAATTTCCTAATATAAAATGAATTGTTTAGTTATTTTTTTGTTATATATTCACTTGATTAAATTATTTTTATATCTTATTGTGTTTTCATTTTATTTGTGAATTCCTGACAAAAGTATTTATAAGATAACCTATTTTTGTTAACCTAATTAATTTTATTATGTTAAAATAAGTCAAATATGTAATTTTAATTTAAAAGAGTGGTCAAGTTTCCAATGGTCAAGTTAAATATATATTTATTTTTTTTACTATTTATTAATAATAATTTTTATGTATAGTGAAATAATCATTTTAATTCATTTATATATAATGTTTTACAAATGAGCATTTAATTTTCTGCCTTTTTAAAGATAGGAACAATGTTTAAAGGTTGAATGGATAAAACTTCTAATGATAAAAATGGTCGATAAAAATTTTTTGATTTAAAATTTGTTTGATTTTTTCAAAGATAGATGAAGGTGGATAAGCTAAGAATTAGAAATATTTTTTATTTTAAAATTCAAATATCGTAAAAAATTATTTAAAATTAATCATTTAATAGGCTCATTCTCATCTTTAATTTACCTTTAATTTTTTGGGTCATATTTTCCATGAATAGTCTGGAACATTTATTATATGATCTTATAATAAAAATTACATTATCGAAAAATATTAAAAAGATTTATGATCTTTATAATTTCTTTATTACATTTGTCACGTTGAATTTTTTCATGACTAATTTTCAATATGCTACTTCAAATGCCGCTCACATGAAACCCATTTTTCAGCTTGAAAATTTCTTTTCAAACCGATTATTTTATTATTAAATTGAACAATGAGTGTCAAAGATCCTCAAAAATTATAATGCATGAAACATTAAATGTAATACAATAAAAATCGACCATCATTTCTCTCTTGTCTACCAGAAAAATCTAGTTTAATTTTTTGATTAAAAATGTAAATTTTATATTTATTTTCTAAACATTAAATAATATTTTTTGGTTAACTTACTTATTAGATTATGATGTAATTTCCTTCCTATAAGAGGATTGTGAATTTTTTAAATGGAAAAAATTATTTTTATTTAAAAAGTCCATTTTTATTTTCCCAGGTTTTTATATTTAAATAAGATATTCAATTTAGGACAATGAAACTTCCCCATTTTATTTTATCGGTGATTATTTTATTATGCTTCTTGTCATATGCGAAAAGTAAAAAACATTACGGCGGAGATCAAGATAGCGATGCTGAATCTACTAGCACCACTAATCCAACTGAAACCACCTCAACAACTAGCCCCTCTAGCACAACTCAAACCACTGCAACTAGCCCATCCAGCACAACTGAAACCACTACAACTAGCCCCTCTAGCACAACTGAAAACACCACCACAACTTGCACCTCTACCACAACTGGAACTACAACTGCTAACACCCCTAGCACAACTGGGACCACCATAACAACCAGCTCTAGCACAACTGGAACCATTATATTTGCTAGCGCAAGTATTAACGACACGGGTAGCAAACCCATTTCAAAATGCGATGGTGCAGGTGATGCAACAGCAGAATACAAATCGCAATAACTGCTATTAGCTTAGAAGCGATGAGTTGAAAATGATCTAGAAGTCAAAAAAATGCAAAATTCTAAATCTGATGACCTAATGAATTGAATTGTCATATAAGTGGCCAAAAATAAGCAATTTACGACAGCCACTAAAAAATTTAGTTCTTTGTATTTATTTTGAATTCAATTTCTGCCAATTTTTTCTCTTTATAATGAGTTTTTGCTTATGATAGATAGTATGTTCGGATATTAAATGTCTAAAGATTCATAACCTCTTCTATTGCAGGTGTGGAAGACGAGAGTCAACAAAGTTGTTGGATGGTAAAGAGATGGTATCGGGACCTTGAAGAGGTGAATAATATTTTTAAGGCTGCTAATTATGTGGAAATCTGGAAATCTTTATCCATATTTTCAAATTTTTTCCATACTTACGTTAGTTGCGGAAAAATTCATATAATTTCGTCAATATTTTTACGTTTTTTATCCATATAATTTAGATTCCCAGTAATATCAATTAATTGCTATGTTATAAGAATATTATCTTTGTATATAATCTTTTTGAAAATTTTAAAACTGAGGATGAATGATAAGAAATTAAGGTACCTACATAATTAAATTTATTTCAAAAACGGGATTTTGGTCAATTGACAAAGAAAAGAGCTGACTATTTAAATTTTAATTTATTTCGCAAAAAACCATTAACCTTACCGTTATTCGACTTACTCACTGCTATTCATCCCATTAATCAGAAGTAATAAGGTATGTAGATAATTTAAGATTTAACCATAGGTAGTTTAAGCAAGTTTGAGCATAATTTTAGCATTGAACATATGGGTATCATTCTTCAAATACGCATATTTTAAATATGACAAAAAGAATTCCAATCAGTGTCAATTTAAATTTTCATGATTTTCAGCTTGTGAAAAAGGGTTGCATCAATCCAGAAACGCCATCCGCATCGCCCGACAGTGGTCTGATATTTTGCTTAACAATGGTTAAAAATTAAATAAATAATTTCGAAAAGTGAAAGAAGAGGAAAAAATTATCCATAAACTTTCAATATATTTTACTGCTCAATTACTTAAAAAATTCATTCATATAGAATTATTATCTGTCTTATATATTTTAAATGTTGTATTTTTTCATATATAACATCATCCGACGGCGGCCAAACACTACTACTGTCAACCCTGGAACTCCAATCGACACAATCAAACGCACCACCACTTTCGAATGTGAAGAATATGTATGATTGTACGGACATTGGTTGTGTGTGCAAAGGATTTGGTGGCACTGCAAGTTCAGATGGTAAAAAACAAAACAAAATATAAACAAAAATTTGAATAATAAAATAAGAAAAAGCGGAAAATTTTGTAAAAGCTTTAATTAAAATAATAATTATTAAAATCTTTTTTTTTAATAATTTTTTGTTCTCTTCTAGCTTTTGTCTATTTTCTAAACAAATCTAATTATTTAATTGGATTACTAAACAAAAAAAAATTAAATTTTTAGGTAAAACCTGCACCATTAATAAAAATGGAAACCAAGTGAACTTTGGCAGAGCCGTACGCCAAGAATGCCGAACTCTCTCATCAAATCAACTCCAAAATTTAGTAATAAAATTTTTTAAACATTTCAGATGTAAAATTAAAAAGAAAAAAATTAATAAAATGTATAATTTGAAAATCCATTTGAAGTGGATGATTTTTTAATAGTACAATATATTTATCGTTTTCTATTCTTTGAATTGATAAAAATAAAAATTAAAGAGTTACAAAAAAGTTTCACTTTTTATTTTACAAGGTAGATAATGAATTTAATAAATAGCTGATGAGGACTGTAGTTTTTTGAAACCAGCTTCTTCATATTTCTAAAATATATGATTATATTCATCATAAAATATTCCTCATAGGTATTTTTTGTTTTCTAAATACCAAAATTTAAAAAATATTTTATAAACATTATATGTATATTATCATAAGATGTTCCAAAATCAATAAAAAAAAATCTAAAATATATTAGAATATTTAACTATGATAATATATTCTATATTGTTTTTATATACCTAAATTACATCCGAAATACAGCCAATTAATTTTTTTTTATTTAGTTCCGCTCTTTTCATTCCACCAAATGGGGCAACAACCAAAACACTTACAATAATTGGGTGTACTCGCATCAAGCCCCGAGAGCTCCAATCGCGCATGGAAGTCCGATGTTTTGCCCATGGCACCGCGAATTCTGCAAAAGGCATACATGTTCTATATAATAGGAAATTATGTAAATAATTCGTTAAATAAACTATAAAATTGAATAATAAATGAAAAAACTATGGATTTGGATCCAACCAGTCCTTTTCAAATGTCAAAAAGTTAACGATTTTGAAAAAATTTTTTTAATATTTTAGAATTATTTTTTTAAATAAACAATTGACTTATGTATTACATTTTTACTCTTAGTAAATATTATGTAATTATTAATCTAATAAAAAAATTAAGAACTAATTAAAAGTGGGATTATAAATTTGATTATTAATTTATCGATAAATTTTTTTGATTAATAATCAAATTAAAATTTTATCAATAGAGTGGAAATTTCGCTGCGACACGTGGATCCCAGTGTGGGACTTTGTTATTGGGATTCGAGCCTTGACAACGAACTTGATGACCCAGTAATTTTTATTTAGTATATAATCCGAGCCATTAAGTTTTTTTCAATAATTGGAAGCCTTAAAAACGCCAAAATAAAAATTATTTCTAATAGAAATTTTAATAATTAAATATTCTTGCTAGAAATGGTGAGTTTTATTTAAAAAAAATTATGTTATAACTAATGAAAAAGTATTGCTCTCAAACTAACTTTTTTTAAATAATATTATTATAGAATACCATTAATTTCAGATAATGTTTTTTAATTTCCTTACGCATATTATCTATGCTTAATTTTTTGAATAAAAGAATAAATACTGAAAATAAATAAATTTAATAAATAAATAAACACTTTTGTTCAGCGAGATTCATGTTTATGGACCGCAGATTTGTTCGGTGACATTGAGAATGGTCGAATAACATCTGGAACTTTTTCTAACTGGACTACAAT
>LDKF01002128.1:1531-21091 GCA_001026735.1 Rotylenchulus reniformis | reverse complement strand
AAAAGGAAGAGAAAAAAAGAAAAAGGAGAGAAAAAAAAAGAGGAAAAAAGAAGAAAAGAGAAAAAAGAGAAGGAAATAATGAAGACAAAAATTTTGCGATCGAGATTTCTTAAGCTAAAAATTTTCTAAAAAGGGCGAAATTCTCAAATTTTTCCGGCCGCCCCTGGGTATTTAAAATGCCACATTTTTGACCTTTGCCACTTTTTTGAATATTTGGAAGCTCGATTAAAAAATGATCAATTTTCTTAAGAAAAAGAGTCTGAATTTTCAAAATTTTCTCCGGCGGCCCCTATCGGGACCGCCGCCACCCTCACCCTATATATAGTTTCCTATAAAATTTAGTCTTAAAAACGGTCAATTTTCTTAAGAAATTGACCTAAATTCTCAAATTTTTCCCGGCGGCCCCTATCGGGACCGCCGGCGCTCCATAATTTTCTTGACTCGATCGCAAAAATTGCGATCGAAAATTAAGCCAATTTTTTGCACGCATTTTTTTGATGAAAATAGCAAACAAAGAAAAATGCATAAAATACACAGAAAAAGCATTTTTTGGTCATTTTTTGGCGAAAATTTCGCATTTTAGGCCAAAAAATCTCGATCGCAAAATTTTGGGCCTCTGAGGGGGGGGAGGGGGGGTCAATCGCCGATCGCAGGGCCAAAAGTTGACCCCCCCCTTGTTAATGTATGAATGGTAATTAACCAAATTTAGGCATAAGTTAAAGGGAAGGACTTTTTGAAAACCCACTAATAAAAGGGTCCCCTTTTAGGCAAAAATGAAATTTTTTCCAACTCTTTTGCACTTTTTTTGGTTTTCAAATGAAAAGGGTCCCTCCCTTTTGATTTGTGGGTTTTCAAAAAGGCCTTCCTTTTAACTAACGCCCAATTTAGCTTCTATATAATCGAATTTCTTTTCCACCTACCATACTACCCCCACTAAAATCTTTCATTGAGCAGTAAAACGAGAAAAGTGAAACGGCTTAGATGGGCAATTTTGAATGGGCGTCGACCCTACGGCACCCTTCTTTCCGTCATCTATTTATTCCTGATGGGTTGCTCAATGCAACCAAACAGTGACTAGGCCCATCTGCCTCTGCCCATTCTTTTCATTGCCATGGGGTAAATGTGGCTTTTCACAAAATTAATTAATTTTGGGGTGAGTGTTTCCGGAATAGGATATAAGTAAACGTAGAGGACAATTTCGGATGTGTATCGTATCATATCACCTCCATATTTATGTTTATTATTCATTTTGTTCTCTAATAATGAGTATGATCCTTAGTCCCTCATTTATTTAGTTTAGTTAGATAAAGGAGCGGTTTTTCGTTTTTAGCATGAAACTATTTGAATTTGGTCTTGAAACGATTGTTTTAATACATGTTTTATATAAATAACAAAAATGAAGATAGCATAGCTTTCAGAAAGCAAAGAAAAATAGAACAAAAATATCGTTGCAGATAATCGTTTCAAAACCAAATTCAAAATCTTTAATGCTAAAAACAAAAAATTTCTCCTTTATATCCATTTTTCGGTTAAATCCTTCCAATGACGAAGCAATTTTGGCCAGTAGTCCAGTCAGTTGTCTCCCGCCTCTCTTCCTCTCCAAATATCTTCCGTCCCTCCCTCAGGCAATCTCCCCCACCCCCCTCCCCTCCCACCTTCGTGTATTAAAAGTGGTTGTGTTCAATCGAGTGCCTGTTTGTCCTTTCACCTCGTTCCCCTTCCCTCGTCACCCAACTTAATTCATCCTTCCAGCAAAACTATTTTCCAGGGCCCAGGGAAAAATCCTTCTCAAAATTAATGAACTGATTATGATGGGTGAATTTTATGTTATGAACCCAGTTCAGATTGTTCATCAAATATAAAACCTGCCTTTGACCAAAACTCTACTCGTTATTTCCATCGATTTATTTCTACTAATTTATCGTGTACTGAATGGATTTGGTAACAATCCGTCCACTGATTCTCGACCGCGACAACATTGCGTGGTCTCGAAGCAAAGCTTCCGGCAAAAGGACTCTTGTCCCCACTCACCCCAAGTCCGACCATAAAAGTGAACTTAAATGGGCTTGGATTGAGTGTAGGGACAGTGGGGTAGGGATGTTATGTTTGCTTGCCATTTGCCCTGAGCATCCTTCCAGGCAGCTTTGGCCGACTGTTGTTGCTCTTTGACGACGAATGCCTTTGCCTAATTCAATTTGTCCCTTCTGCTCCTTCCCCCNCCCCCCCCCCCCCCCCTCTTCTCGATTCCAAAGAAAGATTCGCCAAAGGCCTTTTACTACATCACTTTCTCCTAGTTTTTGTTCCTTTTTTAAATAAAAATGATCGGATGGACTCTCGTGAATATTCATCGCGTATAAATTTATTTTCTTCCTTCAGATGGAAATTTGTTTAGAAAACCCAACAACAATGTGTATCAACCGGAAGAATGCACCATTATGAGGGTTCCATAATCAGCAAAGGCATCCATTTTTAGTACAATCCGAATGATGTCATCTTTAAAAACTATGGACAATCACCAACAACCACACAGCATCGCCATCTTCCCTCCATATCTCACAGTCAAAAACAACAATAACAAATACTCATTTGGTGCTCAGGAAATCTGCACCTTCGAACAATGGACCCAATTGCCAAATCAGCCCGGTGTCTTCCGCGTCTTCATCATGATTGCTATACTGGCCATGCTTGTCATCCTCGTGGTCGGTGGCAATGCTCTCGTCATCGCTGCCGTTGTTTTGCGAAGAAGACTTCGCTCCGCTACCGGACTACTCATTCTCTCACTGGCAGTTGCCGACTTACTGGTGATTATTGTCTTACCTAGTGGCTCCTCTCGATCTAACAAGGGAACATCCCGAACTGTCAGTAATCAGAATGCAAATTAACCCATCCTATCTTGTAGACCACCCTCAAATTCCGTCGTATATTTTTGGCTTTTCTTCCACGCTCGCATAGTGAAGGGTAGAAAAATCGATTTAAAAAATAAACGGTCGTTCATCCACGCGGATCATGCGCCCTTTGTGTATGGCGTCGATCGTACCATGCATAAACACAAAAATGTAATGTTCAATAAAAACGGTTGGGAATTAATTTTAAAAGGCCAAATGATGGAAATAAACCAGAACTTAGTCATGATTAATAAATATTATACATAGTATGGTGGATTTCATCCAATGGACGGATGATCCGCGTGTATGAACGACCCGTTCGTTAAAAATTGAAACCAATTTTTCTACCTTTCACTATGTGAGCGGGGAAGAAAAGCCAAAAATATACGACGATAGTTGAGGGTGCTCTACAAGATAAGATGGGTTAATTTGTATTCTGATTACTGACAGTTCGGGATGTTCCCTTGTAAGACCAATTTGATCATCCATCTGCTTAATCCCATTCAGGTCGGTCTTTTCGTGCTTCCGTTTAGTCTTGCCAACGAAGTCCTCAGTGGATTCTGGGTGTTTGGGGACACTTGGTGCACGGCTTGGCTGACAATCGATATCTGGATGTGCACTTCCTCAGTGTACAACCTTGTTGCTATTTCCGTTGACCGATACATCGCTATCATCAAACCTCTCAACTATCCTATGATCATCACCAAATTCCGTGCCCGTCTAATCGTTGCTGCGGTTTGGATTAGTTCATTCATTGTGTGCTCACCAAGCTTTTTGTTGGCATCGAGTAAACGAAAAAACTACATCGAGGAACAGATGGCTAGGAATGGTACAACAAGTGCTCAACAATTTGTTCTACAAAACCCAAATGCTTGCCGCTGTACACCTTCGAACTCGGGAATGTACTACATCTTGTTCAGTGCCTCTTCTAGTTTCTACATTCCCTACTGTATTGTCATTTTTGTCTATGTTCGTATATACATAGCCGCAATGGCTGCCACCAAATCGGCATACGCCGGCATGGTTCAGGTTTTTTAGTGAAGTGAAAGTAGTGAAGTCATGAACAAATAAATTTTAGGTCGCGGAAAACGCCAATAAAAACCCTATTATACGGACCGAAACCAAAGAAACTGCCAAGAGATCTGCTTCAACTTTGAAATTGCCTAGATTATTCGCATCAAGGTCTCAACTGAAAGAAAGACAACAATTGGAAATGTAATAATTTATTAATCAAGATTATTTCCTTTTGTAAATTTAAGGCATCGTTTCAGCGTCAATCCACCTAAGAGCATACCCATCTCTATAAACAGTAGTTCAATGCCAACCGTTTACGCTCAGATAAATGGAAGTTCAGGAAATTTGAATCATTTAAAGAACTTGAGAGATTTTGAACGAAGACGCAGTGAGGATAAATCCCTGATCAAGGACAGGTCATCTCCTTTATTCATATTTATTACGCACATATATCTGCAAATTCACAATTTAAGAGCCGAAATGAACTCGATTCAAGTTCGCAGAAGCATTCCCAGTGAGGTGGTATATGAATCCCAAGAAAGGTAAATGGGTAAACTTAGAATTTTACAATTATTTTTTGCTAGGCTTACTCCTCAAAAAGACACGAATGGAGATGTGTCTGATGAGTCAAATGGGAGTGTTGATGAGATGAAGTCAATGCTGGGACCCAATGCAACTGTGAACAACACGAGAAGTGAAGGCATCGACAACGGCAGTACCAGAGGGGATAATGACCCACCGTCGACGAATGGAACAACGAAAAAGAAGAAAAACGCAGTGTCGACAATTCTGTCGCGCATTTTGGGGAATGCAAAACGCAAAAAGGCCGCCGGCACTTATGAAAAGCGTCTTTCGCTGGAGATCAAAGCTGCTAAAACCGTGGCCATAGTCACCGGTTGCTTCATTTTCTGTTGGCTTGGCTTCAGCATTTATTACGGTCTTACTGCGTTTGATGTGTACGTTAATGAAGTTGTCTGGTCCATTTTCTTCTGGCTTGGCTACCTCAATTCGGCATTCAATCCGGTAAGGAAAAACAAAAAAGACCAATATTCACTAGCATCATACTTTGCAGGTCATTTACACGGTGTTCAACCGAGAATTCAGAATGTGTTTCAAGCAATTGCTTACTTGTAATAACATGATTTTTGCTGGGCGTAACGCTAACCACCAAATTCCCATGGTAATAGAGCAAGTATTCCACCGGAAACTAATTATCTAACTTTTTTTTAGTGTAATTCCTTTAATTCGCAACTAAGACTTGGCAATGAAGCCATGATCAGGCGACAACAAGGGGAACAGTCGGAAGATGCTTAGCATGGATGTCAGCAGTTGAATGCAACATGCGATACTATCTAACTAGAGAATTTGCTCGGAAAAAAGCCTTATTAAAATCGACTCATTCCTGCATTGATCCGTTAAGACTTGTTTATTTCCCCATTTAATAAAAGGTTTCCAAATGACTTACCCGATTCTCACATTTGGCCAGCAATTTTTTCTTGCCAAATTCGTACATTCTGACCAGATTTCCAACGCCAACCAAAGCCATCCCTCTATAATCATGGATGGCGTAAACTTCCTAAAAGGGAAAAAAATTAAAAAGACAAAAGGGAAAATATAAAAAAGACAATTTAAATTAGATTTTACCGCAGTTGTCGTAGTCCGATGAATAAATTCGAAACGTGTTCCGTTGGTTGTCAATAGAAATGTGTACACACAGCCGCCTTTTGAACGCTTGGGTCTCAACTCCAGATCAACAGCACAGCCAACTAGAACAAAGGTTGAATCAGGTTGGGAACGGAATTGGACGAGTTCGAGGCTGAAATGGGAAAATTGAATTAAGAAAAAAATTAACAAAAGGCAAATCAACCAAAAAGCAGCTTCTCCTTCCGGCAGTTCATACTGACAAAGAGTTTGGCCCGTTTTCGGAACCAATAAACGAACAGCAGACGCCCATTTACCTGATGATTGGTTGAAATTATACATGGGCAAGGTGTCCCGACATTTTCCAAATGCGTACCCCTATAAAAAAAGCTCGCCAAAATTTTTTCGATGGGAAATCATTTTGGGTGAGGGTTTTGACCAGCAAAAATTTTTTTTGAAAGAGTCAATTTTCGTGAAAAATTTAATCATTTTTTTGCCGGCTTTTCTGAAAAATTTCACTGTATTGAGAAGGGATGTCGGCGGTCCCGACAGGGGCCGCCGGAGGAAAAATTTGAAAAATTAGGTCGATTCCTTAAGAAAATTAGCCAATTTTTTGAAACAACTTTAAAGAAATTTCATCGTATTGAGGGGCGCCGGCGGCTCCGATAGGAGCCGCTGGGAAATTTTTTTGAAGATTTTAGAGCTTTTTAATGAGAAAATTGAGCAAAAATTCTCTGTTAAGGGGGTACGCATTAAAAAAAATAAATAAAATTCCCTCGCCCCGGCGGTCCCGATAGGGGCCGCCGGAGAAAATTTGGAATTTTTAGACCCCCTTTCTTACGAAAAATTGATCAGAACTTTCATTACATAAAGGGGTACGCACCGAACAAAATTCCTCGCCCCCGCGCGTACCCCTTTTTTCTTTCCCTCTCCCCGAATTTTGCGTACCCCCTAGCCCCACTGCGTGCGTACCCCCACCCGACTGACCCCCCCCTTGTTGAAATGATTGATTGAACAAGATTACCAACCAGGTTGGGCTCTTGGAGCGCCAAACACCGATTCATCTGGCTCGTAATTCCGAAGTGAATGTGCCATCTCTTCAGCAAGCGTTTTTTCTTCAGAATCTTTGGCCATCTCAATCAGATCCTTAAATTAAAATTTGGAATTGTTATTTTGAGTTGGTTGGTTAATTCTAACATTCGCCATTTCCTCGCGTCTTCTTCGTTTAGCTTTTTCTGTGAAAGCTGCATGATCCGTTTCAATGATGATCATGTTTTGTGAAGGGGCATGCACAATTGCTTTTCTTGGAGTGTATTTGAGTTTGTGAACAACTTGGTTAAAAACAACTCCCAGTTTTTCAAGGGCAAGAATTCTTTTAAAAAAAACAGAAAATAATTAAAGGAATAGAAGGAAACAGTAAATCATTAGTACCGTAAAGTATTCTCTGCAATGGCCACAATACCCTCGGGACATTGTTCTGAGGAAAAACTAGATGCATATTCGAGGGAACTGTAACTGAGTGGAGTCAGGTGGAATCTGCTCTGGTAACTGTAGAATAGCCAAGCACGACTAGAACATGCAAACAACTAAAAAAAAAGAATTTAACGCATAAAAGGGATTCAATGGATAAGGCTGTGAATCAGTGTTTGCGTGATCAACAAATTATGACCTGATCCGAGATCCTGGATTGGATCAGATCATTTTTGGAACCTCAGGATCAGTGATCGGATCAGAACACGTCCGGATTATTTTTTCAGATGTTTCAAAAATGATCTAATTTTTCAAAATCTTCGTCAAAAATGGAATTTTCCTTAGAAGATTCAAAATTTTCGACTGAAAATACAATGTTTCCAAAAAATTTTCTGATCCCGGGTCGAATCAGATCAGATTATTTTTGATGATCCTGCCCCTTGGATTTGATGATCCAGCTCTCATTGTCAGATCAGATCATCTCCGAAAAGGGTGGATCATCGCAAACACTGGTTGTGATTGACGGTAAAATTGTGAAAATCGTTTATCATTCGAGATTGTTTTCACTTTTCAATATGTTTAAACATTCTTAAAATATGCTTACCGCTTCCCTTTTCTGGATGCTAACACGAAATAGTTTCACAGGTTTTGTACCCAGATAGCGTGTCCTGTTGTCAGTAAGATCTCCAGTTACTAAAAAAGCCAAGTTCTCATACATTTAAGGATTTCATTCAACTTGTTAACCTTGATCAAGAGTTGTTCTCAAAAGACAACCATTTTGTAGTCCAATGTTAAGGTGAACTATGCTGGTTGTGCCTGTTTCCTCACTGGGTGTTTCCATAACCATGAGTGATTCGGGTTCCGCGGGAAGAGCTTGCATACTAAAATATTAATTCTAATTTATCATTTATTCTAATTTATCCGATAAAAAATCGATGTTTTGGTTTTCAGTAATTTTTTACAAAATAATAATTATCAAACGATAAAACACAGCATCCTAATCTATTGTCTAATCTATTTCCTACATTTTAATACCAAATTTATTCAATAAAACAATTTTTCAGGAAAGTTATGATCAAGAGAATGAGCTATGGTAAGGACCAAATTCAACACCATTTTACACATCATACTCAAAATGGAAAAATTATTGGGAAATCGATCCAAATTATGTTATAAACGATTGAAAACGGATGCACTCCTTTTATTAATGATGTTAAAAAGGGTCTAAAAATTCAATTCTTGAATAAAGGAACATCAAATTTAAAAAGGGTCCAAAAGTCCATATACCAAGGACAAAAAGGTCTGGATCACCAGAGAAAAGTGGCACGAAAAAAATATTCTGCACTGAATTATAGCCAAGATATAGGTCTATCAAAGTGGAATAGAGATGAGTCAAAAAAACTATTCGTAAGAAATTTTTTTGGTCTCATAAAGGTCCCGTTACCGACATGTTCACCAAAACTGCAATGAGAAAATGCTTGTCTTTAACGTGTGACTAGAAAAGGATGACGCTAAATTTTCAGAATTTTTTTATTAAAAAAGGTGAAATATACGTTCATTAAGGATGTTTTCTACAAAAAAATGTTTGGCGAAAGCTTATGAAAAATTAGTTTTGGTCCTTCGACTAAAACTCTTTGAAAACTTGAATTTTTTTGAAATTTTGGTCATTTGATGTCAGATTGTTTGGTAAACTCTTATCTTCTTGTCCTAATTTGGTGCAGACAATCCTATATTAACTGAGTTTAGGTGATAGTAAATTCAATAAACTCTTTTTCAAACTTTTATAAGAAGTTCAGTAAACCCTCTTCAATAGAAACATCGATTTTTTATCGGACGACCTGGTATTAATTTAAAAAAAGATTTCGGACCTCAATGGAGCCAAACAGTCAGAGGTGTCCAATGAGATTATTCTCACTGTCCTGTCAGCCAATCCCACAGTAAGGAAGCGAGAACGGAGTTCCCCTTCCGGCACTTCACTTAAACTCATGCAAAGAATTTCGGAAGTCATTTCGCGACGTTCAGAATATTCTCGCAATTGATTGTTCATGTCCAATTCGAAATAAACGATTTCTCCGCCAATTAATGAGATCACAACCTAAAATAAAGTAGTTGTCATAAACTTATATGAAAGAAACTATTTACAAGAGGGGTTTTTTAAGTGTTATTCCTAGATTGTTTCGGCGGCCAATCTATGTAAAGTATCCAAGCTAACTACGGCATTATCATATTTAGTTGTGCTACAAAGGGTCATCAAATTTTATATTAATTCCTCAATTTTTTTTTCCTCGGCATGCTTTAAACACGCTGGTTGGATGGACGCTGATTGATGGGGTTTGACTGGATGGATGTACGGGTGGATGAAAATAGGGAAAATGGATTTGCCGTACTATAAATTACAAATCATCGATATAGAATTTTCGTGCATAACATCAAACAAGCATTAAACTTCACCGGAAGACCTGAGCTTAAAGCACGAAAAAAGTAATTGAAAAATTAATATAAAAATTCTCGACCCAAAGTCGGGTTAGCATGGGATTCTACATATTGAATTGATCCCGAAACAATCAAGGCGTAACATTTCAAACTCCCCCCCCCCCTTAAATGCTATACCTGTCTACGGTTCATGGCACACCTCGAAATTGGCCGTTTTGGTGGGGCACGCCACTCATTGACGCGCCGATCAGCTCGAATGTGCCGAATACCAGACGGGTATACCTGCAGCAAAGAATCTTCTCCGATAAGACCACAACCTATAGTCGGTGTTGTGCCCAGAAATCCCGAGTCGGTAACTTCTTCGACAGTTTCACCAATTGACAACACCAAAGTGGCATTTGTAAATGAAACAATTATGTGTGCATGATAAGGATCTTAAGGATAATAAATTGAATAAATATTTTGTTTTATTTAAGTTTACCATCAACATTCTTCTTCACGGTCCATACCGCAGTGGGATTTCCTGGAAGCTCTGAGACTGCCATTTCAGAAACTTCTAATCCGTTTCTCAACACACGAATGGACGAACGGGGACCTCGACCACAAAGAGCATAGATTTGTGGAGCATCCTCATTTGTCAGATCAGCTATCTAAAAATCAATTTTTTTAAATATATTCTGCGGTCGCTAGCATGTGTCCGGGTTGCACGATTTTCGGAGGTCAGATGTGTATATTGGAACGAAAAGCGCTGTCTGACCTCTTTTTTTCTAATTGACCTTAGAACAGAGAAGCAGTAAATGTGAAAGAAAAGCAGAGAGGCGAAAAAGAGATGACACGTGTGCTCATTATGAAGCATGATTGTACTGTAGTTCAATGGTTTGCTTTTCGTTCCAATGTGGACATCCGACCTCTGAAAGTCGTGCAACCCGGACACACGCCGGCGACCGCACTATATATAATCACGAATGTACTCACATGTGATGTTATCATTGGATTAAGACTGTCGATTTGATCTACCAGGATCAAATTTTGAAGACCGCGAGTGTCGTAAAAAAATGTTTCACCTTCATCTAATGGTATTCTGGAAGAAAATTCTGGCTCATCGTCATTGTCGCCCAGATGTGCAATTTGGTAAAGTTGACTAAATTAAACAAAATGATGGTGATAAATTTTAGGCAATAGCCAGAAAAAATATAACTGGTTGCCGAATTCGCTTGCAATGAATAAAAATCCGGTTTTTAGGATGCAAATAGAATTTGCAACAGGAAGGGTATCGAAGTACTTGATGCGCATCTCAGTAACAATGTCAGTATCTGATTCCAGGGTAACTTTGAACACATCGCCTTGCTCTGATTGGACCAAGAAAAAGTACAAATTTTTGGTTTTGTGAGTCGCCGCACAAACAATCATTATTGGTCTCTCGCTTTCATCAAGATCATTCTAACAATGACAGGATTCGGGTAAAAGTAGGAATAAAAAATAATTACCCTTCTTCTTGGAATGGGGCAACGAATGTCTGGTTGATCTCCCAAATTTTTATAAACTAGATAATTTTCGCAGCATACAATCACTCCACTAGGACCATCATGACCTCCGGGAACGCCAATTAAGAGATTACCCTTTAAATTTTAGAAAATCGTTTTTATTAACGTATAAAGTTGATAAATAACTTGTTCAGTCAGTGGTTCGGCATATTTACGTACAACATGGTTCAAACCAAGGTCCAATTCATAGAAAGTAAGGGTTTGTTGAATTTGTTTTGCAGCATCCCCAGTTGGATCGTGATCAGAATCCTGAAACATCATAAAATAAATTATTTATTTGTTTTTTTTCTAATAAACCTCATAATCAATTTCCAAGCAAGCAAAAGTCGGATTTTCAAAGCCAACATCAATGCCTGTAATGGCAAAGCAAATGCTATAGTTTTTGTGTGCTTCTAACGGTGAGCTAATGGTTAAATTGGCCTGCGCATCTCTGTTCAAGATATACACCAATTTTTGGCGCTCGACCTAGTTAATACATAATATGGTATAGCAGAACGGGTAAAATGAATCTCACTGCTCCGATGAGTACTGCTCTTCCCTTGGGATCAACTGCCAGGTATTGCCCGGGAACAATACGCCGACACCCAGTTTTTCCATAGGTCTCCTGATGAACTCGCTCAAAAGTTCGTTTCTGGGCAATGTACTCGAGAATAACAATTCGTCCCGAATCCGATCCGACAACAACATAGTCTAAATTTGCAAAATTGATGAATATCCTATGTTTTGTATTTATTAGATTCACTTTTAAACAAAAAATATTGACCTTTTGTGCTTCCAGTAAGTCGAAAAGCAAGCAATGATCGGATGATTCCGAATATTTCGTGACTGCAGAGCACGGATATCTTACCGGTTTTGGGATCGCAATAGAGGAGCTGAAGCGTGGTACCTTTTGCGACACAGACCTCCTTAAAGTCAATTATCATCATGCTAAAAAAAACAAAGATTTGTGCCCACTTGT
Source organism: Rotylenchulus reniformis (assembly GCA_001026735.1). NCBI lineage: Eukaryota > Metazoa > Nematoda > Chromadorea > Rhabditida > Hoplolaimidae > Rotylenchulus > Rotylenchulus reniformis. The sequence goes on along the minus strand of LDKF01002128.1, from coordinate 9,146 downwards.
TGCTTAGAATTCCCCGAGAAAGATCCGTGCACGGAGCAATTAATCGCAGTGGTTCCTTGTAGCGTCAGATTATAGAGTTGCATCGTGTTGGCGCTATTCGATCGATTACTTAATGCATTTCCATGTCCTTTATCACAGTCATTTTTGATGATAAAAAGATAAGGAATTTATGAATTGAACTCATTATCAATCATTAAATGAGTAATAGTAAGGATTGGGGAATACCATTTATCACTGTTTTATACAGAATACGATCAATATACTATACAATAGAAAAATTAAAATGGAAAATGGATTGATTAGATATGAAACATGACTATTTGGTCAGTTCTCCATCTCCAATTTTGCATCAAACATTTCTTCCGGAATCACAAGTGCCACAATTGATTGACTGATTGACCTTACCTATCATCCATATCCGATTTCTCGTGTTTTTCAGTGCCAGAATCCGATGTACACATGCTGGATGCAGATGTGATGCTCCAGTTGGATTCCTCATCTTCAATCCTGTAATCCATATCCAATTTTCTCTTATGACCTGTCTTCTTCTCATCTTTTCCATCATCTATCGATACTAAATTCACTGCTTTCCCCGTGTGATAAATCGGACTCAAAAAATTGTTTTGGTGAAACATCGTTAGTATTCTAAAAAATTTACAATAAATTGTCATTTCCTAAATTTATACCTTAGCAGATTATCAATACCAAGTAAATACCCCGCATCAATTCCTGTGTATGGCAAATCACCAAGGAACCCATTAAAAGTCGAATGTGCAAAATCAATCATTTTCATTGTAATTTCATCGTCTGCTTTAGTTGTGTCATCCCCGTCAAAGGCAATCAACAGTGAACTAGAGAAAAAGCGGTAACTTTCTGCCTGGATAAGAAGAGATCGTAGAGTTGTAAGCTTCTGCAATCTCTTAATTTGTTGTGGTAGAAAAATGATTAATCACCTTAATAAGTAAATGAGTCCTCGGTACACCAGCCAGTTTGAAAAAGTGGAAAAGAGCTTTGTGAAACTCTATGTTATTCATACGACGTCCAGCATATTTGTTAAGAAACCTAAAAAAATATATCCAAATAAATACAAAAAAGTAAACATCCACTCACATATATTCACCGGTAGTTTTATCATACAACTGTAAGCCCACAAGTCTTACACCAAATTGCGAGCTTGTTGATTGGCGACATTTCTGAGTCTGGTTTATCCGTTTCTGTGTACTTGCATCATCACCGTACTGGCGAGTCCCTGAAATTAATAATCGTTCACTATTTCCTTACCTTAATAAAACACACCCATTTTCAGATCAATGACGCAGGGAGAGTTGTATCTACCCACAAGATCCTCCAACAAAATGAATGTTCTATCATGCCCTTTTAATAATTTTTGTACTACCTAAAATTTAAAGAATTTTAATCTAAAATTTAAAAAATGCTGTTCCTACTTTGCTTTGACATTGTCCAGCCCAGAGGTTATCAATTACTGATTTCTCCGCTTCTACTCGTCCGCTTTTTAAATGGAATGTCATTGAAGGGAGTTTTAGTGCTCTTTCCTTTTCAATGTCGTTAATAGAAACAGAGGTGGAAGAATCCAAAGATCCGCTATCATCCCATGAGTTGTCAGATCCATTAGATGAAATCCAACGTTTGTGGCAATTGATAACTTTTTCAGTGTTTAGTATCAACTGACCATCCGCTCCATTTTGGGTTAGACATTGCACTTTTATTTTATCTAGAAAAATGTAATTATAAAGCATTTAGAAGTTCAAAGTTCATTCTTTCTAATAAGAAAAGATTAGAAAATAATTATGAAATTTGAATAAAAATAAAGCTATTTAACATCTACCAGGTCAATGCATAATTAGTTTCGCTTTTTTTAAATGGTTTGTATTTTTGGATTTTCAATAACATAACATATTGAAAATTTTCTGCTTTTATCAGTTCCCCTGAAGTCCCCTCTGTCCGCAACCTTTTTTTCAGATTTTTTTTTTGCCCATTTATATGGAATTTTAGTCGACACAATGGCCGAGGATGTGGAAAATTTTGATCCCATTTTCCACATTCAACTCAAAAAACGTAAAAATGCAGTCAGAGAGAATTGAAACTGTGATAAAACTTTGAAGACGGGTATAATCCTTTGATCAATGACGTTAAAATGATTCTAGGAGTTCCATTTAGGACAAATAAACATCAAATTCAAAAGATGGTCCGAAAACCCATTCGTCAAGGACAAAAAGGTACTGACCTTCAAAGAAAGATGGCATGCAGAAATATTTTGCACAGAATTATAGTAAAGATATAGGCCTACAATGCTGGAATATAGATGGTTCCGAAAAACTCTTTCTTTGAAAAAATTTTGGTCCCACAAAGGTCCAATAATCCATGTGTTCATCGAAACAGCAATGTGAAATGGCTTGTCTTTGAAGTGTGACCAGACAGAGAAGATGCAAAGTTTTCAGAAAACTGATTAAATAGATTGAAAGCTAGGTCCATTAAGATTGTTTTCTTCAAAAAATGAAATTGTGAAAGCCCATGAAAGCTTCGTTTTGATCCCTCGACTCAATCTCATTAGAAAATATGGATTTTTTGAATTTTTGAACCAGTTCGTGTCCAAATGTTTGGCAAAGGCTTCTCTTTTCATCCTGTTCTGGTACAGACAACCCTATATTATCCAATTCTGCAGGGTAGAATTTTTAATGGATCCTTAATAGAATTTTATGGAAAGTTCAATAGACCCACCATAGCTCCAGGACAGTGTCCCACCCCACCACTCAAAAGTCATCCTCAATTACTCCCAATAACTCAATTGATAGGAAGATGTTTAGTTGTCCCCCTGATACCTTAGACCTTGCCCCTTCATTTCATCATCAAATTATTTTTCTCTGAAATCTTCTTTTGGGGTTATTGCCTCACTGAATTTCTCGAGTTCGAGTATTTGATTGGGCCATACCCTATCCCAAAGATGGGCACAGATTTTTTTGAAAACGGCATTAATAAATTCTCATCTCATTGGATAAAGATAGCTGAGACCCTGGGGGAATACTTTATTGAATAATTTCATTGATTGTAATTATATTTAGATTTTAACGATTTTTTTATTGATAAAAATTTGTTTAAAAAAAGCGAAACTAATTATGCATTGACCTGGTATAACAGAATGTAGACATCAGCAGGTCCGTAATGGGGGGGGGGAGCACCGAAATGCCAAGTCCAAAAAATTTTCAAAAGGATCCACCTGTTAATATCGTCCAAATTTTCTCCACACCCCTTTTAACATAGTAAAATTTCATATCTTGGGCAAAACATGACCATTTTTCTTAAGAATAGAGCGCATAATAAATAAATAGGAAACTACACAATTTTCTAAAAATTTACTCCCGTAGCCCTTCCTTATCAAGGCCGCCGGCACCCTAAATTCTACTAAAGCAAAAATTACATCAAATTTTGTAAGAAAAAACCTTAAAAACGCGAATTTTCAGTTATAACAGAATATAACACAAAAACAAAATAGCTAGATATTAATTTAACACGTATAACTTACTACAAAATTTTGCAGTAAATGGCAACAACCATGCATCCATAAGCGAATAAAAATTAAATTCCCGATGATTGAACGGTTTACAAACATGTCCATGGATGGAAAGCAAGCCCTTAATTTGTAAGTATTGATTATGATATGTTATCATAGGAAATTAACATACAAAGTGTCCACCGACTTGGTGAGGAAAACCAAAGACTTCCATTTTGTTAGTGCAAAGGACCGTAATAAGTATTTTCTAAATAAAAATGATTAAAATTCAATACTATAAAATATTTTTTAGCAAAAAATGCATAAAGCATGAATGAAAAATTAAAGTAAATTAAAAATGGAAGTTTAAAAAAATTTTTTTTTCAGTTTTTGGCAATGGTTGCTAATTACTGTCCAAAATTAAAATTAATTTTTTCGGTGCTTGTGCAGTGAGAGACTATACAGTAAATAAATTGAAAAATTTTCAAAATTATAGATTTGATGAAATCATACGACAAATCTGACATCAGAATCGAACTCAGCGCATCTGAAAACCCCTGGATCACTCTAAAATTTTAAATTGGTTGAGTAAAAAAAGTTTGTAAGAGTTAAAAAGGTTGAAATTTCCAGGGGGGTAAACTGCACAAGTACCATTTTTTCCTCGAAAACATGCATACTGGGGGTTCTTCCCAAGATTACTAACAAGTAAGATTTTTAGGCGCTAGTTAAAAGGAAGGACGTCTTGAAAATTCACTAAAAGGGTCCCCCCCTGTTAGTCAAAAAAGAAAAAAATTTTTTTGTTTTTCCCAACTCTTTTGCTCGAAAAGTAGCTAAAAAAGTGAAAAAAATTGGATTTTGATTTTCAAATGAAAAGGGTCCCCCCTGTTGATTTTTGGGTTTTCAAGACGTCCTTCCTTTTAACTACTAGGTGCGAGCATAATTAAGTTATGTTTTTTCCTCAAACACAATTCAACAGCAAAAAAAATCATTAAAAATCAAAACAAAGTACAATCAATTAAATCATTCGGTAAAATATTCCCCCCGGGTCTTAACTATCTTTCTCCAATGGGATGATAATATATTAATGCCATTTTCAAAAAAATCTGTGCACATCTTTGGGATAGGGTATGGCCTAGACCTCCAACCAAGACCGGGCCCGGACCAAGAAAAACCAAGGCCTTGGTTCGGTTTCTTGGTTTTTACCTAAATGGTTCTTAAAAGGCCTGGTTCTTTAAAGAACCATAAGAACCAGGCCCGGGCCAGAACCAGCTGAGGAGTGAGGCCAAGAACCAGGCCAAAGAACCATAAAACTGGTTCTCATTGGTTCTGGATCTTTAAAGGCAAGTTAGAAGTTACTCTAATGTAAATTGAATTGACAAAATGTTTGGCAGATTTAAATTAACTGTTTATTTTTTCGACATCAATCGCGGGTAACGATTACTGTTCGGCACGGGACGGGACCCGATCGGATTTAGTTAGGACCCGATATCGGGATTGAATCGGGATTCCCGATCGGGATCCCGCCCGAACAAAATTAGTAATCTTTCGGGACTGAATCGGGATCGGGATTGAATCGGGATTCCCGATCGGGATCCCGTCCGAACCAGATCAAATCGGGATTCCCGATCGGGATCGGGATTAAGATAAATTTTAATTTTATTACAAATGCGTACCCCTTTTAGCATTGAAACTTCTGCTCAATTTTCTTATGAAAAAGGTCTAAAATTTTCAAAAATTTCTCCGGCGGCCCCTATCGGGACCGCCGCCCGCCGGCACTACTTATACACAGTGAATTCTTCATAAAAAAAAGAAATTTTTCTTTAGAAAATTGCCTAAAATAGCAAAATTTTCTCCGGCGGTCTATCGGGATTGCCGGTCTCCTTTAATAATCTGGATTTTCTCCATAAACATGCCTTCGAAAGCAATAAATGTCTAGATTTCTTAAGAAAAAGACCTAAAATCGTAAAATTTTCTCCAATTGCTGAAAGCACTGAAATACTTTTTTGCTCGCCAGAGACCCTCCCCCCTAAAATGATCTCCTACCGAAAAATTTTGGCGAACTTTTTTTTATAGGGGTACGCATTTTGAAAAATGTCGGGGCACCATCCCATGTATGTTAAAAAATTGCAATTTTTATCCCAGCGCCGATGGTCCCGATCGGGATCCCGAAAAAATTCTATCGGGATTATTCGGGATCGGGATTTAATCGGGATTCCCGAACGGGATCCCGCCCGAACAAAATTAGGAATCATTCGGGACTTAATCGGGATCGGGATTGAATCGGGATTCCCGTTCGGGATCCCGCCCGACCCTCCGCTCCGAACACTATAACGATGGAGGTCGATTGAATCTCGGTAGGGGACGTTTCAGTGTGGCCGTTTCTGTGCGGTGAATACCGTATTTCCTCTAATTTAATGGTATACCATTAAATTTTTCAACCTTCTCCGAACTATACCACTAAATTAGAGGGTACCATTAAATTAGAGGAGTACCATTAAATTTTTCAACCATCTCTATCTGACAGTTACGGAATCGATGATCGCCGATAAAAATCGAAATTTCAGAGGATCTTAAAAATTGAACATCGAAATTTTTTGGGTCTCTTAGCTTAAAAATCATAACTTTCTAGGTTTGAAATAAAATATATTTTTTTCAAATAAAATAAATATATTTTAACCTACAGTAAAAAAGACAGTGAATCGATGCGAAGATTTTTTTATGAAAGAGATCAAACATACTATGTGATTACTGACTACTCTAATACTTACAATGGTGATGCGACACTTGAGGACCCGACATTTTCACGAAAAAAAAATATTCTAAAAAACAAGCTCGACTTTTAAAATATGTGAAAAACCTGAGTTTGAGCCTAATAAAACCTCGAGTCCTCAAGTGTCGGCAACCTTTACAACTACCTCTTTTACTTCTCAAACATAAATTGGTTTTCCATATGGATTTATTTTGGCAAACTTAATTAGGTAATTTAATAAATACTTTTTGTATGCAAAAATGAATGTGCAAAAATGGAAATTATTGAAAAAGATGAATATTAATAAATTGTTTAAATTTTCACCGGGAATTACTATTAAATTAGAGGGATACCATTAAATTGGAGGGATACCATTAAATTGGAGGGGTACCATTAAATTTTTCAACCTACTCCGAACTATACCACTAAATTAGAGGGTACCATTAAATTAGAGGGTGCCATTAAATTAGAGGAAATACGGTATAAAATTGCTTACAACTCAGCTTAAACCCAACCTAGAAAAAAGAGTTTGGTATCAAAAGATAGGCCTAAATATCTGCTAAAAAATTGCAAAACTTTTGATACCAAATTCTTTTTTCTAGGTTGCGTTTAAGCTGAGTTATAAACAATTTTATAGTCTCCACACAGAAATGGCCACACTGAAACGGCATGTTTCGATTGAATCGCCACGATTAAGTCTGCATGATTTACTCTCCACGAATGAGTCTCCGTTGTTTTTGGTCGTTTGATAATTTCGACTTTTTTCGACATTTTTGTTAGAATTTCAGAAATATTTTTATACCATTCGAATCAGCATGAAATTCTGAACAATGTTGTCTTTTATACTTTTGGTCTAACAAGTCTAACAAAAAAGTTTTCGTACAGACTACTTTTTTAAGGACGGCTAAAAGTTTTAAGGACGGTTAAAAGTTTTAAGGACGGCTAAAGTGCAATTGAGCCGAAATTCAATGAGGCAAAAACCCCATAATAAGATTTCAGAGAAAAATAACTTGATGATGAAATGAAGGGGCAAGGTCTAAGGTATCAGGGGGACAACCAAACATCTTCCTTTCAATTGAGTTAATGGGAGTAATCGAAGATGACTTTTGAGTGGTGGGGAGGGACACTGTCCTGAAGATATGGTGGGTCTATTGAACTTTCCATAAAATTCTATTAAGGATCCATTAAAAATTCTACCCTGCAGAATTGGATAATATAGGGTTGTCTGTACCAGAACAGGATGAAAAGAGAAGCCTTTGCCAAACATTTGGACACGAACTGGTTCAAAAATTCAAAAAATCCATATTTTCTAATGAGATTGAGTCGAGGGATCAAAACGAAGCTTTCATGGGCTTTCA
>LDKF01002127.1:6815-28679 GCA_001026735.1 Rotylenchulus reniformis | reverse complement strand
ATTTCAAAATCCATTATTAAGCAATAAAAGCATCAAAAAAGTGAAAAATATGTGGAATTTTTGGTTTTTTTTCGAGAAATTTTTAATTTTTTGAAAATTTTCAATAATCAAAAAACTGAAAGAGGTGCAAAATTTTAACAGAAGGCATCATAAATTTTAAAATTAAGCTTTTTTATGTTTAATTTTTAACATTTATCGTCCATAGATTGGCCGATTAGACATTATTAGACTAGACAAAAATGTCGATGATTAGACATGGATTAGACAAAAATGTCGAAATATCCCCTAAAAACCCTATTTTTCGATATTTAAGGAAAATTTCGAACTTTTTTGCCGAATTTCGAAAAAATAAAGATACCAGACGATAGATCATAAAATTCTGCACAACATTATCGATGGAAGTTTAGGTCTAACAAGTCTAAAAAAAAGTTTTTGGGGAACATACTAGATTATGGCGGTTTTTTAGTAACGCCCATTATGGCGGCTTTTTAGCAATGACCCAGCACCGTTCTAACTAGATTCTGAAAGGATATGATATGGAATTTATTTGAAAGTAAAGATTAAATTGATTTGTAATTGCGCATAAATTTAAATGACTAAACCAAGGGACACTTCAATTCAAAAACACTAACAAGGGACACTTACCAGCTGTCTCGCTTTTTAGGAAATGCCACCCATATGGAATAATAGAGGATGATGAGTGATAGCAATAGCCAAAATACTAAAGGCTAATGTTTAGAAATGTTTCGAGAAAAATTAATTTTAAATAAATTTTTTCGGTGTGCTTTAAGCACGGGTCATCGGCGGGTCAACAGCCATTGTGTCAGCCAAATTTCTAAAACCACATTTGGGTAAACTTATAAAAGTGTAAATATGCAGAAAATTAAGCTTGATTTTTTGACTTTTTGGCTTTTTCNTTTTTCTACTTTTCTTGGAAATTTTTGAAACTTTCGAAATGTTTTCATAAAAAAGATTTTTAGAAAATTTAAAAAAATGACGAATTTTTGATGGAAATTCGAAAAAGCCAAAAAGTCAAAAAATCAAGCTTAATTTTCTGCATATTTACACTTTTATAAGTTTACCCAAATGTGGTTTTAGAAATTTGGCTGACACAATGGCTGTTGACCCGCCGATGACCCGTGCTTAAAGCACACCGAAAAAATTTATTTAAAATTAATTTTTCTCGAAACATTTCTAAACATTAGCCTTTAGTATTTTGGCTATTGCTATCACTCATCATCCTCTATTATTCCATATGGGTGGCATTTCCTAAAAAGCGAGACAGCTGGTAAGTGTCCCTTGTAAGTACGGTTGATTAAATCCGGTATCGATTTGCCAGCTCCTCATTATCTGTTGATTTTCCGGGGTATCGGCTGCTCAATCAGGGCAGTTGGATAAAATTTTCAGTTGATGGAATTGATGAAATTTTAGCATAAAAATTAGGAAATTTGGGGACAATTCGCCAAAAAACATGGAAAATTTTTTCACATTTGGAAAAATTTTGGATAAAAAAATTCAGACAAAATTGAGGAATAATTGATGCAATTTTAGCCTGAAAATTTTAAAAATTTGGTAAAAATTGGCCAAAAAATTCGCAAATTTTTTTTGAGAAATTTGAGGAAAATTTGGACAAAAATTCAGGGAAACTTGGGGAACAATTGATATAATTTAGCCTAAAAATATACAAAATTGGAGAGGGAGGGGAGCTGAAAAATGGATTAGCATTGGCTGTTCTCAAAAGTGTCTGTTACGCATCTCTCTTCTTTGTTTTGCTTTTTGCGTCTTTTTATGTCGCCGCAACTGTTGTGTCTCGTGCCGCCAGCGTGGTTATTCCGTGATCATGATGTCGTTGGATGAACCCAGCAGGCACAACCTGCTGCGTGGTAGTAGTTCTTGGTTGACTGAACATTTTGTTGTATGCATTCCGATATTCGGTGCTGAAAGTTGGTTGCAAGGGGTCAGAAGGTAAGGTTGGCTCTTCAGAATCTTTTGAGAATCTGATGGTTAGCCGGCCGGCATTTGAATCTAAAATCTTAGAACTAACAAACTTTAATTGGATAAAGGGCTGAACTCAAGAATTTGTGGGAGAGGGCTGAAACTCACAGAGGGGCTCTTATAAGTATTAGAGGAAATACGGTTTCGTATCTTAATTTTTTTTCGAAAATGTCAACTGATTAAGTTGATTGTTATCATCAATTGTAGGTAGTCAAGTTACTCGCTGGTATTCAATTTTTTGAGTCCTCAAATGTCGGAACCTCAAGTGGGGGGAGTCGAAAAGTGTCAAATGCAGAAGGTTTTTTTAACACCCTAACGCCCTAGCACCCCGAAAACCTTTAAGGTTATGTTGGTTTTCATCAGGCGCCATTGTCAAAAATTCTGGTCAAAATTTTCGTGTTATTGAAGGTTTGCAATAGGGTTGGACAGACCCGGTTAAAAACCAGGGCCGGTTATATCGGTTTTATCATCGGTTAGCCACCCGATTAAGAGTTATCGGTTAAACGGTCAAAACCGGTCTCAAAACCCGGTTAAAACCGGGGTTGTTAGGCATTAGTGTAGTTTGTGTCCACACATTAACCCCCCAAAGTTTTGAAAGAAAAATGTTATTTATTTATTTTTTTATTTTTTGAAAAATTGCTTCCTTAGGGTAATTGTTTACGCTGAATCCAATTCTGACGTCAATTTTGATGCAATCTCATTTTTTGACGCTGAAGTTGAAATCAGAATCGGATTCAACGTCAAAAATTTCCCCCAATGGAAGTAATTTTCAGGTGATTTATATTAAAATCTATAAATTTTGCTCTGGTGGGGGAGTCAAAGTGTGGATACAAACTATGTAGGTACCTACATAAGTACCGTCTGTTCAACCCTAGTTGAAATTTGGGAAACACATTAGAAACTGGATTAGACCAAGTTTTTTTATAATAGAAAAATAAAAATAATAAATCGGGAAAATGCCGAACTAGGACTGTTATTTACTCATTTTCCTGATATCCGGATATCCAATTAGGTATTATACCTGCTGATGTATAGAATCGGTGGACCGGATGCTGACGCCATAATGCTTAGCCAGAAGAGCACGGACAGCAAACAGCCGTAGACATTGTTGAAAGAGTCGAGATTTATCGAGACAGATTCAGGGATGTCGAAAAACGACCGGCACACCCATTTCAATGTGACGAAGATGAATTCGTTGAGCTGAGCATTGCATGTCCACATCAGCCAACCGAAGACCATCACCAGGGAGAGGATGAACACGGCACGCAGCACGCGCCGAGTGGACTCCACGGAAGTGACTGTGAAAGGGGCAGTGTGTAAGGTGGAGTGATGGGAAAAAACAGACAAATGCTGTAGTCTGGCCTAAAACTTTTTTGTTAGACTTGTTAGACAAAAAGTATAAAAGGCAAAATGGTTCAGAATTTTACGCTGATTCGAATGGTATATTTTGTTTTTCGAATTTCGGCAAAAAAATTTGAAATATCCCCTAAAAATCGTATTTTTCGGTATTTTGGGGATAGTTCGAATTTATTGGTCGAATTTCGAAAAACGAAATATACTAATGCGAACCAAAAAAAATTCTGGACAAATTTGCCTTTTATACTTTTGTCTACAAGTTTAACAAAAGTTTTAGGCCAGACTACAGCATTTGGCGGTTTTTTAACGTCCCAGCACCGCAAGGTGGTGGTCAGGTCGTTGAAAAAAGTGCCAAATGCCTACAAAAAATGTAAAAGAAACAAATTGTGCAGAATTTTATGCTCTATCTTTCGGTCTTTTTACCTTTCAAATTCATGAAAAAATCGAAAATGCCGAAAAAGGGTTTTCGCAAAAATTCCGAACTTTTTGCCTGCAATTCGAAAAAAACAACAAATGGTGGAGCATAAAATTTTGCACAACTTTGTTTTTATACTTTTGTTCTAGCAACAAACTAGGGAATTTGGCAATTTTTTTGACTAGGGAATTTGGCAATTTTTTCAACGACTCAGTATCGGCTGTTATTTCCATGACCAAAAAAGCTCCAATTTTTAAAACCATATTTTGAAGCAAAATTCGGTTCCATATTAATTTCTTTTCCGTTCTCGCTTTTTTGCCGTATACTATTTTCTTTCGCTTCAAGTTATACTTACTTAGTTTGAAAAAATGGAATATTCTTGATGTCCACATTTAAAACAAAGTGTAAAAATGACCGTTTGACAAAAAGTGAAAACAGAACATAATATTCCCAACGATCAAAATGATATCCGGAAAAATAATCTTATAAAAAATAAAAAATAAAAAATAACAAAAACTTTAAAAAAAATCTAAATAAAAAATATGCAAAATACAGTAAATAATCTTGGAAATAGGTAACAAATTTTTTATTGATAAATGAAAAAAAAGAATAGTTCATTGCAATATTTTTTATAAATATAAAAATGAAAAAAAAATATAAAATGAATTTTTATAAAAATATTTTTTTTATTCGTTTTTTTTACATTATTTTTTCTGGCTATCAATTAAAATTTTCCCAGTTTCATTTTGTCTTTGAAGATACCGTATTTTCTCTATTTTAAGGGTATATCCTTAAAATTTTCAACCTAAGCTGAAAGGTACTTTTAATTAGAGGGTACCCTTAGAGTGATACCCTTAAATTTTTCAACCTTCTCCGGTTCAATCCACCCTGTGATATTTGAAGATTTTTTAAAAATATATTTTGCCAAATTTTTGTCCAAATTTCTATGGATTTTCCATAATAATTGTCTGATCCAAACTTTTCTTATTTCGTTCATAATAACCAGTTTTTTCACAGATTACATTTTAATTTTTATTAAATTTTTGATCTTCCCTAAGGACAGAGATAATAATATGAAGCGAAGGAATTTCTCTTCTTCTTCTGTCAGAGTAAATTCTGTCAGAGAAGATTCTCACTCAAAAAATTCCCATCCTCAATCAAAAATTATTATTCTAGAAAATGCATATTGATAAAAAATTTACCCCGCTCTTAAATTAGAAGGTGTTCCTTTAAATTAGGGGGTACCTTTAAAATAGAGGGATACCCTTAAAATTTTCAACCTAATTAAAAAGGTACCCTTGAATTTGAGGAGTACCCTTAAAATAGAGAAAATACGGTATTTGTCATTTTGCAAACGGTATCAGTCCATTTGTGAGAAAAACCTACACCCTTCATTTTTGTTCAAGGTCTAACAAAAATAAATATACTTGGGGTGTAACATAAGTACATAAGTTCTGTTCCCCATTCGTCGATGCATATTAAAAAAATTTATAACTTATATGGATATTTCGAGAATTGATTATATTCATTTAATTTATAAATAATTATTTTTATGCCATCTATGAAAGTTGGACAGAACATAGGTATGTTACACCCTAAGTAATTTACCGCCAGTGGAATGGCGCTGTAAAAGGAACGCAAAAATGATGGCATAACCCAATAGAGTCAAAAGCAGAAGAATATAAACATTCGTTGAACGGATTGCCACGATTGCAATTCCAGGCTGGCAGTACACATTGCTTGAAAGAAAACAAATTTAAATTATCATATGCATCATATTGTCAAGAAAGGTGCTGAATCGTTTGATCCGAAATGCAAGAATGGATAACTTGCATGTATATACTATAAAATGTCTAAAACTCCAATAAATATACCAATACCTAGCTATAATTTAACAAATTCTTTAAAAAATCAAAAAGTGTTCCTATAAAGTTCTTTTTTTTTTGCATTATATGTCTCCCTTTAACCGCCGATCACAACCAAAATTTTTTTAAAATGATTCATTGGAAGCAAGAAATTATCAACAAAACAATCAGATGCCGAAAAATTTTCGAAAGCAAGCCGAAAGTTAGCCGTTGCAAAAATCTTTATTTCTTTATTAATGGAAAATTTTTTGTACCACCTTAGTAAATTTTCTGCCGAATATCCTTCGACCCCCCTATCTCCAATAATGTTTTTACTTAAAATCTTCATAGACATTATATCTGTATGATCTTTATTTTTTAATTTTTATTTTATTTGCATTTGTATATTTAGTGGAGTTTCAACATGCAAGTTATCCATTCTTGCACTTTTGGATCAAATGACTCATCAGCACCGTCAAGAAATCTTTGATTGAATATTTCGATGCTGATGAGTCTTAAAAAGAGGTCAATCGGGCCCTGGTCGAAAACTTTTTTATACCGTATATTCCTGTATTAAGTCCCCTCCCTGTAATTAGTCCCCTCCCTGTAATAGACCCCCCTCTGAAGAAGGGTTGAAAAATAAATCCCTCTGGGGGTTCCAATACAGGAAATACGGTAAGTTCTTTTTTATTTTTTTATTTATCTTGATATAATAGTACCCGTAATAATTATAATTGAACGATTTCAATTTGTAGTCGTATAGCAGCGTAAAGCAACACATGCAGAAACTGAATGCTGAGGAAACGAACACACCAAGAATGCTACAGATACGAATGTTGTTTGGTGTTTGCAACAAATTCATTCTGGAAGTATGAACATTAAGGGTGGGTTTGGTTCTAGGACTAAAAAATAGCCACAATAATCTTCGATCAAATTTTTATGGCAAAGGCTATGCGGAAAATACCAAGGGTAAATATATGCAACAAAATGAATGATTGTCTGATATGGCATTTTGGCGTTACTTGGAAGAATGCCTCCTTTGAAATCATGTTCCCTGGAACTCGAAAAACGGGAAAAATTATGTTTAGTTTTTGGTTTTAATGAATAAATAAATGTCTAATAAATATATCCATATAGGTATCTGAAACGTAATTTCCATGGTTTTTTGTTGTTTGGAAGTCATTGATGTGGGTTCCAGGGAACACGATTTCAAAACGGACCTTTTTCAAAGGGTTATCCGACATTTGGCCCCAAACGATATAACTCGGTTCAAAGACAATCTAAAGAAACGAGTTTGATGTGAAAAAGAGCAAAAATTAGCTACAAAATGACTATAAGCCCATACGAATCGAAAAGGGACGTTTCAGTGTGGCCGTTTCTGTGTGGAGGTTAGAAAATTGCTTATAACTCAGCTTAAACTAGAGCCCGGACTGGGGGTACGATCGATATTCGATACGATATTCGATATTTATAATAATTTCGATACGATATTCGATACGAGATTCTCGAAAAATCTCGTTCTCGAAAAATATCGATATTTTTGACTCGATATTTTTCGAGATTTTTTTTTGTACACTATTAACCTATTAAATTTATTTTTATATAAGGTATAAAGAACTTTTTGTTTAATGTAGATTTTTTGTTTGGTGCCATAAATGCAAATTTTTCGAATAATTTGATTCTACCGGCATATTTATCTATCGACTTAAAAAAATAAAGATTATAATTAATAAACATATTTCATTGGTGCAATATTAAAATTAATTGCATTTAATTCATGAAAAAATTAGTTACTTTCAATTTATGAAGAAAATAATTATTAGGGTGAAAAGTTTTAGGGAATTTCCTTAAGCTAAAAAAATAGGGAACTATTAGGGCCAAAATAAGGGGAAAAGTGGCGAAATAGGCAAAAAAAATTTTGCCTAAATATGACCTAAAAATTCAAATATTCGTCTAAAAAGCATATTAAGCCTTTTTAAAACCAATTTAACCATATTTTATGAATGAATATTATTAAAAAAAAGAAATTTTTCAAAAAAGAATCGATACGATATTCGATATTTAGAATAATTTCGATACGAGATTTTTCGATATTATCGATGCGTTATCTCGAAAAATATCGACGATATCTCGTATCGGTACGGGCTCTAGCTTAAACGCAACCGATAGAAGATTTTGTGTCAAAAGATAAGTCTGAATTTCTGCTATAAAAATGCAAAAGAGATCATCCGAATTGGCCAAGTGAGAAAAAAGTTATGGCCAAATTAAGTACGAAAATCGTGATTTTTGCCAAATATTTGACCATAACTTTTTTCTCACGTGGCCAACCCGGATGATCTCTTTTGCATTTTTATAGCAGACATTCAGACTAGAGACCGGATCGAGACGAGATTATTCGAGATTTTTTTCGAGAATCTCGAATCGAGATTGGTCTCGAAAAATCTTCGAGATCTCGAATCTCGAAACCTCAAAAAATTCGAGAAATCTCGTAAAAATCTCAAAGGTTTTCGAGAAAATTTTTTTATTTTTTTTGAATTGTATTTTAAGCAAAATAAAACTCTTAAGTTAAATATTGCTCTTAAATCTCTAAAATCTCATTAAATTTTTAAAATCTCAAGCAAAAACTTTTAACTTCTATGTTAAATATTTCTAAAATCTAAATACCTAATAGTAAGGTGGCGGAATTTCCCGCGGAGACGGGGACTGGGCACCCTCGTGGGGATGGAGAAAGAGAATAATTTTTAAAAAATTTCCAAGGTCAAGAGTGTCCAAAAATAAATTGAAAAAAATTTGAAAATCCGAAAAATAGTATTAATTCCTTTTATTCATTTTAAACCTTCGCAATTTTCTTTTAAAAAATATTAATGAAGGAGAGTATGTAATTTCCAGCAATAAATGTTTAAATTACTACACACTTATAGCTAACATATGGTTAGCGCACGATGTTTTATTCGAATACGATTTTCTTCGAATACGAATTTATCTTTCGAATACGAATTAACAATTAACAATAAAAATTGAATGTGAAATAAATTCTGTTTGCACTTGTGAATTAATCAACAATAATCTTTCACTGATTACTACTTTTAATCGAATTAGTAATTTTTTTTCTAAATTATTTTATTAACGTAAATTTTTGAACGAAAATCTCGAATCTCGATCGAGATCTTTTTCATCGAGAACTTTCGAGATTCGAGATTTTTACAGAATCTCGAATCGAGATCGGTCTCGAACCCAAAGTCCGGTCTCTAATTCAGACCTATCGATTGACATCAAAATCGTTTCTATCAGTTGCGTTTAAGCTGACAAGTGAGTTATAAACAATTTTCTACCCTCCACACTGAAACGTCTCCTACCGCATATGAATTGACCCATTGCTAAAAAAAGTTATGGCCAAAATACTGTGAATTTGGCCAAAATCATTATTTTGGCCATAACTTTTATCACAGTGGACCTATGGCTCTTTTTGTAGCTAATTTTTTGCTCTTTTTTGTCGCTAAATCCGTTTCTCTTGGTTGCGATGAAATTAGTTACAACGAATGACGCGAAACTTTTCCAGTAATGCCGATATTTTTTGGCAATATTGAAATTAGCCGTCCCGAAAATTTTTCAAATATAAAAAGGATAAAATTAATCATTCGTTGACTTGTTATTAATCGAAAAATCAATTATCAACATTTTAGGTTTTTTAGAGAATCTGAAATCAGATTCGGATTCTACACCCTCAACCGCCCTCCGCCCCCCCCTCCCCGGAAAAAACTGCGGAGTCAAAAAATGGTTTTAATAGATCTTCGAAACGGATAATTTCAGCGGGATGGTCCCTTTTATTGTTATGAGAGAAATTTTTTGGAATTTACTAGAAAAAGTATTTGTAAAGTTTTGAAAATTTAAAAATAATAGAGCATAAGCATATATATTTTGGCACTCATTAATAGGGCATGATAATCCTGTCAATGCTGTCAAATGCCTTTAAATTTCTTCATAAATAAAAAATCGAAAATTGTTTCTGGTTTAGATGGATTATAGTTCTGGGCGGAGTTAATGGGAATGCAACAATATATTTTTGTTTTTTTTTGTTGCTTTTTTGTATCATTTTTGCTCTTTTCCATTGCTTTATTCGCACTTTTGACCATTTTTTATACAGTTGACTATTTTTTTGTGACTTTTTGGCTTTTTATGCATTTTTTTCATGTCCTACTTATTAGACATTTTTTTCGTTGGCATTTTTTGACGCCATAGCACCATCACAGGCATTCTGCTTAGAAAGGGTTCGTAAACAGTACCCCATCGGTGCCACAATGAGCAACAGCCTTTCCAGCGAGATCAGGAAGATGGTGATCATTGTGCTGTGGATGCCCCACACAGTGGCAAATGTGGTGGCCATACATATGCGGAAATCAATGACGGAGAAACCACAAATGAAGCCGAACAGGTTGACCACGTAGTAGCTCATGCAGAACAGTTGGTTCAACGCATCGAAGGCCAACAGCCAGTTGCACACTTTGTGCTCCTGGCTGGACATAGAGGGGTTTTAGACTAGCAATTTTCGGATTCGGGATATGCCAGTGTTCGAATCCGAAACCGAATACCGCCGAAAGTTTACGGCGAATGCCGAAAACCCCGTTCGAATTAAAGATCCGAATTATCCCGAATCCTGAATTTTTTTTTTCGGGATTTTGGGGAAAAAGATAAAAAATGTAAAAATTTAAGGAACAAATGTAATGCTAACTCAAAAACAAACAAAAAAATTATAAGTTCAACCAAACAATGGAAAAATTAAACACATTCACCGAGCTCACTAACCCCAAAAAATAATACGAATAAAAATTTATTCAATTTCAAAATAAAAATGATTAATTTTCAAACATTTTAGAGACATCTACCGGATTGGAATCTAGAATTCGGGATCCCGGCTTCGGGATCGAGATTGACAATTTCGAGATTTTTATTCCCAACCCCGTAAGATCGGAATCCAGATCGATCTCGCTCTTCCCTAATTTAGAAGTAATATATTTACTCCGTTCTATGTATTGTCTACAAATTTAGTCAATGAATAGTATATCGTAAATGACATTAATAAATAGGGAACAAGAGTCTCCAAAATTTCAACCATGTTTACCGTCTCGAGATGGATGAAAAATCTGGCCTTTAAAAATTCTGTATAAATCTGAATGAATCTTTGAAAAGATCTTTTTTTGCCAATCAAAGGGTTCTCTAGAATTCACATCTAAAAATTTGAATTTTGGTAGCTTAACCAAAAATTATGAAAAGGATTCTCAGCCTATATTCAAGAGTTCATAGTTTGTTTTTCAAAAAGATTAGCTCTAAGCTAAGCTTATGATGACCACCCAATTTTTTGCCTCCAAAATCAGCGTATTTCAATACATATATCCCTTTGTAGAAATACCAGATTTTCAGCCGGGTATGTGTCACAGTATTTTTTTTGTCAATTTTTTGTACCTGATATAGTGTCGCATTTCGTTTGAGTCCACATTTTACCCCCACCCTTCCCCCCAAAAAAAATTCAATTTGTTTTCATTTTTATAGTATATTATTAATTTAAAATGCATTCTGATTATTATTTTAGATAAAATTGATAAAGGAAGAGACTAAGAGTTATTAAAACTCTTCAATTATCAATTTTATCTAAAATAATATAATAAATTTGATAAAAAATAAAAAATTTTTGGGGAGGGGGGGAGGGGGATAAATTTAGAACCAAACGAAAAAAAAGTGTCAGCGCCGCTACTAATTTGTTCGCGCACTAGTTGTGAATTGGTTCGGGATTCTTAGACAATCAATTTGTACATGTGACGGCATGTGACCACACACAGACTGATATTGAAGCAGATGGAGATCCAGGCCAGGATGCCGCACACAACAACATTGGCCCATGTCAGATTCATACGACCCGGTGGTGGCGGTAGATTGAGTGCCTGTAACAAATAAAATTAAAATTAAATTCACAGTCCTGACATATGAAATTTTTTTTAATAATTTTTCCTGATTTTTAAATGATAACTAATAAGCTCGTTTTGTTCCCGCACAGTAGGCGCAATTTATTATTTATTTTCAGGAATGCAAAAAAAAAATTTTTTCAACCTTTACAATAATTATAATAGAAAAATTGGTATGCAACGATTGGACGTTTTCCGACTAGCCCAATCGTTAGCCTCATTGAATTCCTCTATTTTAAATTCTATATTTTAAAAAAAATTCTGTGTAAATTTTGGGCTAATCTTCCAAAAAAAAGCCTTGGGCCAGGATTTTGTGCATTTATTAGATCTTTTTTTTATTGTCTCATCATTGGAATTGGTTTCATAATTTCATAGATGCGTGTGATTAAACACTTCAAATTTATTAACCAATTTGCTCTGCTTCCCGACCTGTGCTCTCAGCTGGGAACGCTCAAAGCACTTGGCCATTTGGTATTGACGCACCGGCGGATTGATCAGCGTGCGTTCGGCCCATGTTGCGTTGACATCCCATGCGATACGTAAACTGTCAGCCAAATCTTCTGGGGTCCAGGTAGAGTTGTATCTGACAGTGTTTAAGCTCAGAAAGGCACAGACAGCATCGGTGCCATTGAATGCCGCCGACATTGTTCTTCTTCAAATTAGTCCCTTAAAATGCATTAAGATTAAGGTCCAACAACACTCCTATCCGATTGCATGACATTTGCGGCCCCGACTCTATAACTTGGTTAAAAACCAACCTGGAGAAGTGAGCTTGATGTTAAAAAAATAGCAAAAAATTAGCTAAAAAAAAGCCCAAGCATGCTCGAATTGTATTACTGTGAGAAAAGTTATGTATGATGATTTTGGCCAAATTCATGGTATTTTGGATAACTTTTTTCGCAGTGGAAGAATTTGGATAGGAGTAGGCTCTTTTTGAAGTTAATTTATTTTTGGACACCATATTCATTTTTCTAGCTTTCATTTGAACCGAATTAGGCCGACATTGACCATTCTAACAGCATATTTCCAAATCGGTGGATTTCAGATTTGGACGGGATGGACTTCGAAATTCGGTCCATATCCATATCTAATATCCTTTCGTTGTCAGTAAAATGCCATCGATTGTTTTATAAGAGAAGAGATTTATATAAATGGAATTTGTGCGGATATCGTGACCAATGGACAAATATCAAAATGAGCTATGTGGCCCAAATTGGTAGAGGATAGGAAATATCCATAACAACAAAGACATTTACCTATTTGGGTGGTCGTTGGTGTTGATTTGATGGGCATGCAGGAGGAGGAACTGATGTAAAGTCCACGGAACAAATAATGTACTCGAATGGGTGGTCAAGTTAGTTACCGTATTTCCTGTGTTAAGTCCCCCTGTAATAGACCCACCCTCTGCGCTGAAGGTTGAAAAATAAATCCCCCGGAGGTCAAATACAAGAAATACGGTATTTGCTTATACTTATGTAATTAGGGTTGATCGAAATTCAGCGGTGAAAAAACCAAACATGTTCAAAAAAACCAAAAATGCCAAAAATCAAAGTAAGTATACCCGAAACTTGACCAAAAATGATTTTAAAAAATGCTCATAAATTATATTAAACTACTTTTAAAGTGGTTATTTGTACATTTATGCACCTTCAAAACAAAAATTGAGGTTCAACTCTTTCCAAATCTCCAAATCTAAGAGTGCCCCGTCGGCACCAAATTTTAAGGACCGCCAAACAAGGGACACCATCTTTGAAAATGCACAATAAGGAATTTAATATTTATTCTGAATTTATGAAATGAAAATGTGAAGAAAAATATGCCCAAAATATGACATCATATGCCCAAAAAGTACGAAATTTGCTGAAAAGGGGCAAATAATAATCCATGCTTAGACGGTTCAAATCATACTAAGGATGCCTTTTAAGTATTTTCAGACAATTAAATTTCGACCCTAATTATGTCTCTATCTGTAGTAAAATCACCTTTGCGTCAGCAAAGCGATATTTTCAAAAAAAAGGAAAATTTCATAAGACATGAAGAAATTAAATGAACACTTTTAAACAATTCGCAAAATATAATTGTATTTAACATATTATAATTAGGGTTCACAAAAATATGGACAAAAAATTGCGAAATATGGCCATAAAATATGGATAAAAAAATGCCAAATATGGATGAAAATACGAAATTTTCTCCAAATATGGACAAAAATATGGAAAATATGGATAAAAATTGGCGAAATTTTGGCAGAAAAAAATGAAAATTTTTCTTCTAAAAATCATTTTTAATATTTTAAAAATGAATTTACGGAGGAAAAATAGTTTAATTTCATATTCCTTTTCTGAAAATTACTGAAAAATTTTTTCCGAGAATTTTTTTTTTGTAAAAATTTTTTCCAATTTTTTTTTTTCAAAAAATCATAAATTTTCGGATTTTATTGCATTTTTGTTTAAGAATTTTCTTAAAAAATGGCGAAATATGGACGAAAATAGGGAAAATATGGAATATGGACAAAAAGTCCGAAATATGGAAAAATATGGAAAATATGGATTATAAAATGATGTCTAGAAGGTTCTAATAAAGCTAAAAATGTGTTTTACGTGATTTTCAGGCCATTATGAGTGCGCAGAAAAAATATGGATTTCCATACGTTTGTGAACCCTAATTATAATGGTGGTTATTCCTTTGTCCGATCAAGCTGATCAACATTCAATAGAACTCAGCTCATTAGAACCCAACGGCCGAAAAGTTTTTTTGAAGCAATATAATAAAAAACAAAATGTGCAGAATTTTATGCTCTATCTTTTAAATTTTCTTTTAAAATTTTCTTTTTTAAATTTTCAAAAAAAAACGGTGTTTTTGAAAAATTTCAAAAATTTTCGCGGAAATTTGAAAAACTATAAAGGATAAAAGATGTAGCTTGAAAATCTGCATACCTATATTTGTTTTTATAGTATTAGGTTAGCAAGTTTTCAAAAAATTTTCGGCTTTTGGGTTCTAAAGTGCTAGGTTTTTATTGAGTTGCAGCGCATCCACGGTACTGGGTCATTTTAAAAAATGTCATAATGGGTGTTTAAAAAAAGTATCAAAACCTAAAACATTCTTACAAAAATAAGACTTATTAGACCTAAAATATAAAAAGCAAAGTTGTGCAGAATTTTATCCTCTATCTTCTAGTATTTTTAGATTTTTGAAATTCGACCAAAAATTCGACATTTTCTTGAAATAGTCTATGTTTCGAAATTTTCGAAAAATTAAAATACCAAAAGTTAGAGCATAAAATTCTGCACAACTTTGTCGCTGGAAATTTTGGCCTAGCATGTTTTACAAAAAAAGTTTTTGGGAAATGTTATGGGTTTTGGTTTTTGGAGAATGTTTTGCGTTTCCCATTATGGCATTTTTTAAACACCATAGCACCATCCATTCATTCATCAGTAGGCCATGACAACAGCAGCAATCATGGAAATCATCAGAATCCACTAAAAAGAGATGGATTGGACTTTAGTAGAGAATTTTATTGTTAATAATTTTATTTTAAAATTTATATAAGTAATTAATCGATAAATACCCCACGATTTCGATAAAAATACGGCCCAAATTTTCTAGCTCCACAAAATTTTGAACAGAATATACAAGCAAAGTGACGGCGCTTCGCGGCCTCTCTACCAGGGCTGAGCATGAGCCTATTCCGGGTCCAGATCTCCACAAAAAACCCTAGCTGGTCGGGCCAGCCTTACGACGCACTACGACATCTGAAACCACTTTTGCGAAATCCTTCTCCAGACTATGCATACTTTATACTATAATGATTTTTTATGAGTTTATATGAGTGCCACTATAAAGTTTATAGTGGCACTCATATCATATAATATGCATAGCCGGAATGCCACATTACAAAATTCAAACTGGATTCGGCGTCAAAAGTTACTCCGGGAACATTGTTTTTAGATTATTTAACGAAAAAGGGGCAACAAACTAACAATTATTACCCAATTAGAACCCCATTAAAATTGGAGAAAAATGATGTTAAAATTGAACCACCCAACCGAAATGCTGTTGTGCCATCCGCCGGACCCCGTCGCATCATCGGATTCCTCTTCCACCCCCACCCCCGTTGTTGTATCGTCTGCCACTGTTGTTGTTGTCGCAATGAGCCAATCCGCGGGCAGCGAACTTTTGAGCTCCGCGGGCAGCAAATTTCTGAGCCAATCCGCGGTGTTGCAAAGGTCTCCTGCGCACGTCTCGCAGATCAGATTGTCAGCTGGTAGTCCTGCTTGCACGCAGGCGTTAGCCTTCGGACTTTTCTTGATTTCACCGCAAACATCCTTTGATGATTTTCCGAAACAGCCTATTCCACCTTTACCATGCGGCAAAACACCAGTGGCGTCTCCTGTAATGTGCTCATTCAATTTTTGGGATCCAATTATAGATCCCATCAAGAATCTATCGGTCGGGGTCGTTTGGGCGCCGCCGTTTGGGCGCCAGCCATAATAAACTGGTCATAACTTTTTTCGAAAATGCAGATTTTTGTGATCTTGGTATGAATAGATAGCCCTGAATGTCTACTACAAAAATGTAAAAGCCACTATCCGATTTGGCCAAATAAAAAATAAGTTATGGCCAAGTTAACCCATAAAATCGTGGTTTTGGCCAAATATCTGGACATAACTTTTTTCTACTTGGCCAAATCGGGATGTTGTTCTTGGGAGTTTATAGCAGACATTTAGGGCTATCTATTCATACCAAGATCTCAAAAATCTGCAATTTCAGAAAAAAGTTATGACCAGTTTATTATCGCTGGCGCCCAAACGGCGGCGCCCAAACGACCCGCTCCGGAATCTATAAACAACAAAAATGGCAAATAATTATTATTAGTGTACTGAATTTTCCCAAAATTGATGGAGAAGAAAATAATGGAAAAACCTCACTAATGATCTATATTCTACAAAATAACATCATATTATTGTATTTAGCAAACATTACGATGAAAACACAGAACTACGCCGCAGTAATAAGCGTCGTTTTCGCATTCCGCGTCAAAGGCTTCATTAGGTTTGCCTGCATACCAATCGACGAACCTTTGTGTGTTAGGGTCAATCATCGGTGTTCCCCAACATCTGATACCTATGAGAAATTTTGTATATTATATTTATATGTACAGATTCGATCCCTGATAATGACTAGTTTTGGGATAGTTTGTTTCCGGAATAGAATTGGTGTCGAACTGTTGGAAATTCGGAGCTCGGAGTCGGGTCGGAAACAGAGCAAAAAAATTTTTCTGAGCTGAAAATTTTGAGAGTTCGCAATCGGAGCCGGATTTGGAAATCCGGAACCGGAGCCTTAAAATTGTTTTTTTCCCAACTGATAATTCTATTGCTGGAATTTCCAAAAATAAATTTGTTACTTTCCAATTCTTTGCGGATTTTTATGCTTACCAAAAACGGTTGAAAACGGTTTGGTTTGAAAACCAAAAAACACCAAGAATAGCAACAACACAAATAAAGGGAAAATAAAATTGGCCATATTCACAACAACGAATGTGTCGGCCTGTTTCGAGGGGAGGTGGGGAGGGGGTAAATTTTATCAGCAGGGGGCATACAAGTACAACCTACCGTATTCTCTCTAAAATAAGGCCCCCCCTTCGGAGGTGGTTGAAAAAAAATAAGGCCTCCCTCTAATATAAGGCCCCCTCTCTAATATAAGGCCCCCTTTATGAGAATCGCATTTTTGATTTTTAAATAAATTTTACCTTTTTTATGGATAAATGCAAATAAGTAAAGAAAATTTTTAAAATAGAATTAACATTAACGATAAGATTGATTTATCGCGAAAATGGAGTAAGTTGAAGTATTATCGAAAATTTCAGAAAAAAAGGACAAAGAGCAAGGGGAAAATCCTCAAATAAAGGACTTTTAAAAAACGAGTAATATTCAATTTTATTCATCATTTTTCTCGAACAACTATTTCATTTATTGTCAATATTTTCTAAAATCCAAAAATAAAGAACAAAAGGACGCCTTGGTCCGGAAAAGGACAAACTTTAAAAAAAGATAACATCCCTGGATTAAGTGATAAATCTCTTGATTGCTAAAAAAAATTTTATTCTATCTTCCTTTGCCTGACAACTTTTGAAAAAATAAGGCCTCTCTCTAAAATAAGGCCCCCCTTCGGAGGTGGTTGAAAAAAATAAGCCCTAGGCCTTATTTTAGAGAGAATACGGTATACACTATTATGAACAAAGGAAATGGTTTCTCTTTTTTTTTTTGAGGACCAGGTCTTGATTTTCTTGCTATGAGGTTTAAAACAATATGTTCTAGGCCTAAAATAAATTTTAAAACTTATTGATCTAATAAATTAGAGATTGATAAAAAGTTTTTTATTTTCCATTTTAATTATTAAAGGCAATTAATTATTGTACATCCTAGAAAAATGATAAACTTGGAAAAAATTTACCAAAATTCCGGGACTTGTTAGGAAAAAAATTCTTGTCTCAGCGGGGATCGCGAGGAAATTTGACCCCGTCCCCGTGAGGTTCACTCGCCAGTCTCTGTCCCCGCGGTGAGCCGTCCCCGCGGGGATTAAAGCCCTGTCATTCGCGTGCCATTCGTCGTAACTAACAATAAGTTCAAACTAAAGCTAAAGAAATAAGTTTGGTACCAAAAATAGGGTAAGAAATTAGCTATAAAATAGCGCAATCCCATACAAATTAGTTGTCTTTGAAAAAGTTATGGCCAAAATACATGATTGTGGTCAAATTTACAGTATTTTGGCCATAACTTTTTTTCTCAGGAAACCATTTCAAATGAGCTTAGGCCCATTTTAAGCTTTCTTCTTTTGAGTTATTATTTATTTGTATTTTTATGCTTCGGAAAACCCGTTGAAAGTGAATTGTTTCGGTGCAAGGACGTAATGAAAAACGCCAAATCAGGCATTCGGAATATGTGCCAATTGGGGAGTTAAATGCCAAATGTGGCGACTTTTTTGCGCTGCCCAAATTTTCGTCTAGTCCGAATTTCGTCTAGTAAGCCAAAAAACCAAATTTCGTCTACTCAGCCAAAAAGTAAAAAAAAAAATCTCTATTAAAAGATGCCTTTTGCGGGTTCTACATGAAAGTTTAGGCGATCTACATGACATTTTTCGGGACCTACATACCATTTTGCGGGTATATAGCCAACATCTGCATATTATGTAGGCTTTCCACACCCTGCCGTTCTTCATCATACTTATGACGACCCGCTCGCCGTTTGTGTCACAGGATTTGTATGGAGTTGAATTTACAAAAATGCATCAAACACTTTATTCCATTATTTGATCAAAATATAAAAGTGTTTAACATATGATAATGGTTATTATCCTTTTATCCGATCAATCTGATCAACATTCTGCCCATCCATCATCCATTAGCTACAATTCAATAGAATCTAAGCATTTTAGAACACAATGGCTGAAAGCTTTTTATTGAGCTAGCCTTATAGGTACTATAAAAAACAAATATATGAAGAATTTTTAATCTATCTTTTAGTTCAAATTTCCGCGAAAAATTTAATATTTTTATAAAATTTCGAAAAATCAGTGTTTTTGAAAAAGTTCGAAATTTTTGGCGGAAATTTGAAAATTAAATAGGATAAAAGATAGAGCATAAAATTCTGCATAGCTTCAAAAAAAGTTTTCGGCCGTTGGCTTCTAATGAGCTGGGTTCTATTGAGCTGCACCGCATCCATTCGGTGTTGGGCGTTTAAAAAAGTACCAAAAACGATATGATCCAAAATTTTTTTTGTAAGGCTGGTTTGACTAAAACTCCCTGCTACAAAATTGTGCAGAATTTTATCCTCTATCTTCTGGTCTTTTTATTATTTGAAATTCGACAAAAGTTCGAAATTTTCATGAAATACCCTATTTTCCGAAATTTCGAAAAATTTTGAACTTTGTGTTCGAATTTCGAAAAACTAAAAACTCCAGAAAATAGAGCATCAAATTCTGCACAACTTTGTCGCTGGAAGTTTTGGTCTATATTAGGGTTTACAAAAAAAAGCATTTTGAGAACGTTTTGGGTCTTGGAACTTTTTTAAAACGCCCATTATGGAATTTTTATATCATCATCCATTCCATTCAGTAGGCCATCACAACAGCAGCCATGCAAAACATCAGAATCCACTAAAAATATATGGATTGGATTTTTGAAGGATTTTTATTGTTAATAATTTATTTAAATTTATGATTAATCGATTAATACCCTACGATTTCGATATAAAAGCGACTCAAATTTTATAGCTCCACAAAATTTTGAACAGAATAGACAAGCATAGTGACGCCGCTTCGAGGCCTTTCTACCAGAGCTAAGCATTGGCCTGTTCCGGGTCCGGATCTCTACAAAAACCCCAAGTTGGCCGGGCCAGCCTTACGACTACCAGGCTCGGCTAGTCCGGGCTGAGCCGGTCCGTATAGGCCGGGAAGGAAACACTAAAGGCACGATATCCACTAAAATCCATGAATTTTGTAAATTTTGTGCACTATGCCATCTGTTGAAATCACTTTTGCGAAATGCGGTCTCCTGACTATGCGTATTTTATACTGGCACTCATATTACCTATATTACGTGCATAGCCGGAATGCCAGATTACAAAATTCAAACTGGATTCGGCGTCAAAAGTTACCCCAGGAAAGTTGTTTTTAGATGATTTTACAAAAATAGGGGCAACAACTAACAATTACATATTACCCCATCAGAATTTCATTAAAATTGGAGAAAAAATGATATAAGAATTGAGCACCCAACCGAAATGTTTATGCGCCATCCGGATCCGGACACCGTAGCATCATCGGATTCCTCTTTCACCCCCGCTGTGTCTGTCACTGTTGTTCTTTGCAGCAAATTTTGCCAATCAGCGGGCAGCAAATTTTTGAGCCAATCCGCGCTGTTGCAAAGGTCTCCTGCGCACGGCTCGCAGATCACTTGGTGAGCTGCTTTCAAACAAGGGTTAAACTTCTCATTTTTCTTTATGTCATCGCAAGCATCCTTTGATGATCCGAAACAGCCCATTCCACCTTTAGCATACTGTAGAATACCAGCGGCATCTCCTGTAATGTGTTCATTAAGTGTTTTCACTCTTTGGTAAGACAGAAATATGTCCATGGTAAAGTGTGTGTTTGAAAAGAAAATTTCAACACATTCAACAATGAAAAGAAAAACACGAATACTTGAAGACGAGGGATAGGAGAAATGGTGTAAATTTTGAGGAAAAGATCGCAAGAAACTGTGAGAGATAAAGGGAAATTTGTAGTTTCGACAACTTTTCTAACATCAATCAAGAAGCTCTCACTTTTTCATTTTTCTATTCTTGTTGTACAAATAATTACTATTAGGATATGTAATGAATTGTCCCAAAATTGATGAAGAAGAAATAACGAAAAAGATTTTACTCACTTTTAGACCTCATCAATGATCTCAAAAAATAAAATCATAATATTATATTTAGCAAAAATTACGATAAAGACACAGTAATGTGCCGCAATAATCAGCGTCATTGCACACCACGTCAACTACTTCAGCTTGAGGTTTGCCTTCATACCAATCGACGATGTATTTTTGTTCGCCATTTATGTTTGTTTGCCAGCATCTGAGACCTATGAGAAATTGTATATTATACAGATTCGACCCCTGATAATGATTAGTTTTGGAATATTTTGTTTCGGAATAGAATTGGTGTCGAAATTTTGGAAACTCGGAGTCAGAAACGAAGCAAAAATTTTTTTTCTTGAGAGTTCGGAGTCGGAGCCGGGTTTGGAAATCCGGAACCGCAGCCGCAAATATTTTTCCAAAAATAATTCTATTGCTGAAATTTTCAAAAATAAATTTGTTAATTTCCAATTCTTACGGTTTCTTACTCTTACCATACCATAGATGATTGTCGGCAACGCCACGAACAACACCGCAAATAAAGGGAAAACAAAATTAGCCATATTCACAACAACGAATGTGTCGGCCTGTTTCGAGGGGAGGGCAATGGGATATTATCAGCAGCAGATGTGGACTGGGGAGGGGCAAATTTTGTCAGGGGCATATAGATAACCTATACCTATAACCTATTATGAACAAAGGAAAAAATTTTCCAAAATGGGTTTAAATTGACTGCTTCAGAAAATGGGATAAAAAACCGTTTTTCTATAAAAATAATAATTTTAAAACATGTTTAATAAATGAATTGTATGTATTTTCTGAATACAAATTTCCTGGGAAATAATGTTTGGATTGGTTTGGAATTTCCATTTCAGTGTGACCATTGTATGATTCACAATA
>LDKF01002126.1:9077-27746 GCA_001026735.1 Rotylenchulus reniformis | reverse complement strand
AGGAGGGGGGAGGGGAGGTGCGAAGTAGGGTAAAAAGGCAAATTTTTGAAAGAAAAAGGGTCCAATTTCTCAAAAATTTCTCCGGCGGCCCCTGTCGGGACCGCTGGCACCCGTTTGCGAAGTGGTATTTGTTGGGTTTTGTCGTACTCACTTCGCAATAGACCACTTCGCTCCCTGCGAAGTGGTCTTAAGCAAAAAATTGATCAATTTTCTTTAAGATAAGGATTAAAGATTCCAAATTTCTCCGGTGGCCCCTATCGGGACCGCCGGACCCTACCCTCCTGCGAAGTGATCTATTTTGAAAAGAAAGGAAATTTTTGGATTCGGGCAAGACCAAACTTCGCAAAAATGGAAAAAAATTGCTTCAAAAAGTGATTTTTAGCAAAAATTGACCACTTCGAAAACGAAAAATAACAAATTTTCGGAAAAATTTGCTCCAGAAGGTGAATTTTGGCAAAAATAGACTACTTCGCAAAAAATTTTCGGCTGACCCACCCCCGACCCCACTTCGCCGCAACCCTCGAGCTAGACCCCCCCTTGGACAGGTATGCTGCCAACATCGTACATCCAAATAATTTAAATTAAAAATTGACAGAAGAATGTAATCTATAGACATGCTAATGTTTTTTTAACGTTTTTAAAAGACGACGAATTTTTTTGAAGCGATTTTTCGCAACTTTTTCCATTAACTTGTTCGTTCATTGCTTGTTTATTCTATTTACGAACTCCACTTATTATAAAAAGGGAATCCTAATTTTTCTAATGGGTTGCAAAGAATTATAATTAATAATTGGTTGCAATTAAAAAACCAATTTCAAAAAAAAATTTGAAACCAAATTTCAAAATTAAGGCTTAAAATATAAAAGCACGTTAAAATTAGATAGAAATTTAAGAGGAAGGGTTGTTGGGCTCGCCTTCGGCAAGCTGCTTTCCCAAGCTGCCGCATCCGCCACACCCTATGGGTAAAATTTATAATTTTTGAACTTCTCAACCTGAGTAATTCGCAATAAAAAATGATGGCAAAGCCGTATTTGATGCAAAATGGAATTAGCATGGTTGTCACAGCACTGATAAGCCCGTAAAGGATCATAACTTTCTGGGAAAGGACAATGTTGAAAAGTCATTCAGGAAAATCAGAATATTCCTTAGAATTCACATAAGCCCAGTCGAATTTGATCTAATATTTTTTTACAATATTTTTAAATAAAATCCTAATAATTTAATTGTAATGTTTGATGTTGTGGTACAAAAAAAAGTTTTTCGACATTTTCTGTTAATAAGCTCTAAGTTCTTTCTTAAATCATCAGACAAAAAAAGCCGTTCACAAAAGCCGGAGAAAATTTTGAAAAATCGGACTTAGCTTGTTAAAAATTAGTCTATTTTTTTCTCGATTTTTTTGTAAAATGCCATTCATATGGGTGCATTTTTGGGTCGGCGACACTCATTGTTAGGGGTGTATTTTCCGCGGTATCGGGCCAAAAAGCGGTATGCGGTACGGTATCCAGCCCTGGGCTACACCACAATATTACCTATTATTAGTAAAAAAATAACCAAGGCTTTGTGATTTCTTCAAAATTCTAGGGAAAACTATAAACATAGCGCGGAAAAATTTTTTTGAATAAACTTTTTTCAAAGCAGTGGCCAATGAAATTTATTGAGCATTCAAGGCCTGTAAAAATTATTTTTTAAACAGAGGTACGTCAAATGGCACTTAAAAAATCGAGGCCTAAGCCGGTGGAACCATTGTTTTTCAAATTTTAGATGTTAATATAAATTTGGTTAAAATATAGTGCAAAACACTGTCTTAAAAATCATGGAGTAATATGGTAATAAAAATTGTCTTTTTCCCATAATTTGCGAATGCGGCCGATGAACTATTTTTAAAATAAATATAATTAACATTTAAATACAGGACAAAGAAATGAAAATTCAATGAGTTGTAAAAAATTAGAGGAAAAACTATAGTAATTCCTGTCGAATGCTGTAATTATTCCTATTTGAACCCCCCAAACCAAATTTGATTGATTAGATTTTTTTCGATTCTGCTATTTTAGAATTTTTAAATTTTAAATCCACCACAAAATCCAGCAAATTTTTAAATTTCAAATCAAATGAATAAAATAGATAAAAATAAAAAATCAATAAAAAAGCAATCCATAAAAAATTGACATGTTTCTCGTATGCAAGTCCATTATTCATTATCCATTTTTAACAACAATACTTTTTGGATCGGAATCACTAGAAAGTTTAATGTTTTTTTGCGGTTTCATTTCAACTATTTTATTAATAAAAGTCCTGAAGGACAAAATTCTTTGCCGTCTACGGTAATTCCCAGTATTTAATAACTTTCCCCTAATAATTTTGGTTTAAAAGGCTCGAAAAATTTTTGTTTTATAGCTTTTTTGACTGCTAGAACTATTTAATTAATTTGTGAAAATCCTTATGCTTGTATTAATCTTTTATCAATTTTTTTCAGAAATATGGAGATAAAATTACGTTTTATGTATTGGGTACGAACAGTTAAGAAAATCACAACCATAGAGAGGACAATCACGGCAGGGAAACATGCGCCGAAAAGACTCGACGGAATTTAGGAGCAAGACTAGAATGGTAGAAGTTTAATTTTTAGTCGATTTTCTATATCGGTTTTTGATGACAATTTAGTTCGACTAATTGGGTGCAAATTTGTCACAAATTTAATTTGTTAGTACAATTTTCATTAAAATTTTGGTGTCAAATATGTATGATTTAACTAGGAAAGCATGTTCTTTCTATTAACTATGAAATTTGCATGAAATTCCCATTTAGGAATTTACTTGAAAAATAAAAAAAATAACCTCGACAAAGATACATAAGTTCTGAATATGGTCACTAAAAATCAATCACCAAAATTGTAAATTTTAACCAACAAAATCACTGATCCTCGTAAAATATCAGTAATCAGATTCCTCTGCACTGCTTCGCCACACAGTAATTTTGGACCATCTCACAATGCTTCAATCGATTCGACTTTTAAGAAGTCCATATATAAATGAAATTAGAAATTTAGGAAAAAGATCTAAATTATTTGGTGCATAAAAATAAAAAATAATTGTCAGACTTATTTCATTGCAACTTTAAATAGCGCATCGAAAATAGAATTAGATATCATTTTCTTTGCTCTTATGAACGAAGATTTAATTCTTTTCTTTTTGTTGAACTTCATTGTTTTTTAACTATATTGAAATTTTTTAGTCAAAAATACATTTTTTTAAATTTTTATACGAGTTTTATGAACCAGAATTTATTTTGTGATATTAATAAAAATCGCAATCTCAATTTCCATACGCATTCGAGATGGCCCGGATCTTGCAGAAAATATTTTTTTGTTGTATCAATTCTTTTTTTGGGATTTAATACTATTCCTGCTGAAGTTATATAAAAAAGTCAATCAATTTAATTATAAAAATTTCCTCCATCGTCTCCTATTTATTACCTGACGTCGAATTTGCATTCTTTTTGTATTTTTTGAATTCTGTTGAACCATAAAACATTTCATTGAGGATTTTGCATGGGTTAGAATTTTTTTTTCTTATTTAGAGCGAAAGAAGTTAAAATTGACAGGAAAGATCCTGGCATCTTCCTATTAGATCTCATTGCTCTGCCCGACCCTAGAGAGCTTGTATAATAGAGGAGGAATTAAAAAATATATTTAAACAATAAAAATTTTTAAACGAAATATAATCATTAAGTAGGATGTATATACTTAACAAAAATCACAACAATTGCTCGAATTGGAAGCCATCAGCTGAAATAAAGTTAACTAAACACCAGTAGTCATGAAATATGGTGCTAGGATGTTGAAAAAGCGTCAAATTCAAAATGTTGGCCGAAAACATTTTATTAGGACATGTTAGACCGAAATATCTTATAAATAATTCACATTTTGCAACTTTCACAAATATTTTAATAATTTTTATTGAAATTTAAAGGCAAAAAAAAGAAATGAAATTTTGTCTTGCAACTGACAACCAATTTAAATATTTCCAGTTTAAACGAAAAAAATGAAATCAAAAGGTAAAAAAATAACCGAATTTTTTCAAATACCTATCAAGGTATTCAAAAAGATATTCAACCAGATTAAATATTCAACTTATACCCTGCACCCCGTCGGCGGCATTCCCCCATTTCTGGGGTTGCCAGTCGGGCCGGGCTAACAACCAAGGTTGTTGAACGTTCTTGAAGGTGGTGATGATCGAGAGTTAGTCCGATTTTTCACCATTTGCTTCGCATCACCGCTTGCTACATGAAGGTATATGTTCCCCACGGGCTTGAGTATATGTCTGACACGGCGGTGGGATTCGAATCCACATCCCGTGATTTGTGTGATAGACCATTACACCACGCCGCCGACTTATATATTATTAATAGTGGTTGAATTTAGAGTTCAAACAGTACAGTGACAAATACTGTAGTTAAACCAGTGAACTGGGTACTGTCTGTTCGTTTTTTCGTCCAACAATCAGTTCAGTTTTTTCCAGTGTTTTTAGAACTGAATTTTGCACCCTTAAGAACGGCAAGATTAGGAAAATTTTGATCGAAAATCCCTAAATTTTGGAAAGTTTTGATCGGAAACCAATAAATTTTCAGAAATTTGACCGAAAACCCATAAATTTTCGGAAGATTTTACCAAAAGCCCCTAAGTCGTTAAGACCGCCTACCATCTCGTTCACCTGACCGGCGGGGGGGGATCAGCCAACTGGATACCAAACCAGTTCGATACCCGGTATCGAGTTGGTTTTGCCATCTAGATACCAACCATACCATCTCGATACCGCATATGAATACATGATAACTTTACATAATGACCCTGCTATCTATGGCAACCGGCGGGGCTTAGGAAAATTCAAGGTTCAATGGTTCGGGCTGAAGGATTATTAGTGTTTTGATGTGGATTCTTATTAGATTCTTAGGTACTATTGGGCTCACCGAAGGCGAATTCTACAGTTTCAGCACTCACCTATTGAACCGGCGTGACTCTGTTTGAATTTAGTACAATATAGGAAAGTTAATTGGCCATTTTATAATCACATCACTTTGATTATTAAATTGAAAATTTTAAATGTAAAATAAAAATTATTTTTTTATTAGTGGTATCGAGATGCGCTACCAGCTCGATGCCCGGTATCGAGATGGTAGACGGTCGTTGGAGGGAGTCCAGAACGCCGAAAAATTGGATATCGGCGGAAAATTAGACATCAAAAATTTTTATAGAAAAAATTTTTAAGCAATGGACCACCTAGAATTATTATATTTTATTTGAAATAATTTCATTGGACAAAATATAAAAAGTTTTATTTGGTTTAGTTTAAAATTTTTTTTTGCTTCAAAAATGAATTCCAAAAGTTTATTTGGAACTAATCCTATGTCGTAGATTGACATGCGCTTCAGCCCTGGACCGGGCTGAAATTGATCGTTCTTTGATCACACTTTTGCATGTGCACAATTTGCCCCAATTCGTTTGCCCCAATTCGCCCAATTTCCACCATCCCCACATTCCAACTTGTTTGTGATTTGCCCCCATTCTTTGATCACTCTCGCCGAAAACTGTTACGTGTCCCCCAAACTAGCTTCTTACGTCAATCCCCCCTCCCCCACTCTCATATGTGTGCCTATATAAACCCGCTCTCATGCCCCACAAAGGCAGTGCTCCAACAGTCCTTTCAATCCAAGTGCATCCAGCCCGAAAACCCTCAAAAGGAGGCCCAGCGACAGCGAAACCCAGCGACAGCAAGACCGAGCGAGGCGAGACTACAGAGCGAGACCGTCAACAGAGCCCGACAACAGCGTCCAATCGATACACCATCTACTCCACCCACCCCCTCCCCCTCACTTTCCACACATTGTCCCATTTCCACCCTTGAATAAAGCACTACCCCCCAAAAACCTTCTGAATTTGGAGTCCAAGCCGGCACCCACCGGCATTCTTTGTAGTGACCTGGAGTCAACCACTACAAAATTGGTGACCCCGACGTGACCAAAACAACAACAACCACAACAACCCGGCTCTCGACGTGACCAGAGCAGCAACAACAACATCAGCATCAGCCCGGCTCCCAGTGATCAGCCCGGCCCAAGTCAAATTGTAAGAAGGGGTGGGATTTCAAAGTGGAAAAAACGCACTTTCGATTGACCTCCGTGTCTTTTGAATTTGTTGTTCAAAAGGGATAAGGCAAATTATTTGTTTGGATCTTCGTGTCCATTCAAATAACCAACTGAACCTTTGTTTGAATCTCCGTGTTCATTCAAAGCTGAAAAGTCCAAGAAAGGACAACCTAACTAAGTCCTTTGTTTGAACCTTCGTGTTCATTCAATCGAACAAACAACGACCGAAAATGTCAGGTCCAATCCAAGGCAAAATCCTCGGTGCCTTGAAGACAATGGCAAAGGCCAAGAATTCGGCAGATTTCGCAGCACAGCCTGATAATACCGTAACAGCGACAGTAAATTCCTTCACCTTGGAAAGTCAGCATGAACGGATCAAGCAAGAGATCCGGTTGATGGAGATGTGCATCGACGACCTAAGAGTCGCAAACAGCGATTGGACTGACCTATTGAGGAAAATGTCGAGCGCCGACAGAGAAGAGGAGTCAGCAGTTTACGACAAGTTTCAAAAGGACAAGAAGCTCGACGATAAGACAGATGAAGCGAGGGATAAGCTGCAACTACTGAGAGACCGAGAGGCAAAGCTCTCTGTACAAGCCAAGGTGTACCGGGCACGAGCAGACAGAGAAGAGCGAGATGAGAAACTGGCATATGCCAGAGAGCTCCAAGCAGCGGAACAGGCGAAACCAGCACCTGGATTGCCAACAATGGCACCGATGTATCAGCTGCCAACAATGCAGCTAGAGAAATTCAGCGGTCAGCGCAGCAAATGGCCTGAGTTTTGCGAAAGCTTTTGCTCTGTGGTCGACGGAAGAAGTGGCACGAAGGCCGAGAAGTTAAATTTGCTCAGAAGCTTGCTAGATGGAGAACCACGGGCATTGATCGCAGGATTGCGATTGGAAGACAAGAATTACGATCTGGCCATGCAGATGCTCAAGAATACTTACGGAGCAAAGGATGTGTTCATCCGCGACCTGTACAACGAATTAGCAAATCTACAGAGATGCAACAGCGTGAGAGACAGCAAAGTACTCCTACTGGAGATCGAACGCATCACGAGGCAACTTGAGTATGCTGGAGAAAACGTTAACGGACCAGCGATTTACAACGCGCTTGAGAAGAAGCTGACGCCCAGCATGTTGCGGACAATCCTAATCAAGAAGAGAGAGGACCCAGCGAGTTGGACAACGACCAAGTTCCGGGAGACACTTTTTGAAGCTGTTGAGAGAGAAACGGAAATCCTGGAAACGATGGAAGAATATGGACACCGGTCCTCACAGCGACAGCAAAAATGGCCGCAACAGAGGCCACAGGAAGGCAGCAGATGGTCTAAAGACCAACAGCGCAAGACAACGTTCACAGGATCTACTTTGGACAGCGAGAAAAGATCCAACAAGATGAGATCATCCTCAGGAGCAAGATCCGATAAATCCGGCTCAACAAAAAACAGCGAGCAAGGAGGACGGCAAAGGCCACCCTACCCTTGCACATTCTGCGCAGGCAACCATTGGCACGAGGAATGCCACCAACATCCAACAACCGAACAGCGAGAAGACGTCATCAGAGGGAAGAAACTCTGTTACAGATGTCTGAAGAAAGGACATACAGCGAAAAGGTGTTCGAAGCCACTGCAATGCTTCTATTGCAAAAGATGGCACCCAGCAGCTTTGTGTCGTCGACACATGCAATTGAGGAATGAGCAATCGCAATCATCAGCCAATTGGAGATCACCAGCGAAGCCCGAAGACATCAGTCAGTGTAATGCAATAAAGAAGGATGAGGATAAAGCATTGCTGATGACAACTGATCTAACAATCTTCAACCCGGAAGCCGCAAACAAAAGTATTGTTGCAACTATTTTCATCGACCCCGGCAGCCACAAGTCGTTCATCACTGAAGAAGCAGCAAAGAAGCTGCAACTATCTTCAATC
This sequence comes from Rotylenchulus reniformis, assembly GCA_001026735.1. NCBI lineage: Eukaryota > Metazoa > Nematoda > Chromadorea > Rhabditida > Hoplolaimidae > Rotylenchulus > Rotylenchulus reniformis. Next base: position 19,671 of record LDKF01002126.1, on the reverse strand, counting down.
GGGAAAGTTGTTTGCAACATCATACGGTTTGGAGAAAGATATGCAAGGAACTACCCCAGCAGTCGCGTAAAATTGGGTATGATTGGCATAGCTGGCTCTCCACTCTTCACAACACTGAACACCACGAAGTTCATTGCAAATGGGATTCAAGGAATCAACGCACCAGCGCTAGACAGCGAACAATTGCAGCAAACCAAGCTTGGAGGCATTGAAACCAAGACACCCGATGTGCTGCTAGGAATGGATTTGTGGCCCGAACTGAACGTGTCCAATGGAAAGAAGCTACAATCTGGATTTACGCTTTGTTCATCACGACTCGGAAATTTGATCTGCGGAACAGGACAAATTGAACAACCAAAGGAGATAGAACACATCAACTTTGTCACCATGACCACTCAACCGCAAGACAAGCCACAGAGAAGAAAACAGCAGCAAAGCGACAAGCCAACGCAGCGAACAACCATTACTCAGCAATCCGAGAAGTCCAGTGAGAATCAGCAGCATATAGTCAAAGACTTGACAACCAGTGGGATTTACAGCGACAATACAGCGTCAGAAAGACAGGCACAGCAGTTTCACCAACAACCAAAGCCAACCGTCAAAGATGTGATGCAACTCATTAAGCTTGTGTGAACAATCCGACGAAACAACAGTACGAAAGGAGTGACATCACACCATCCTTCGCCGCCGGGAGTGTCGCAGATTGACATGCGCTTCAGCCCTGGACCGGGCTGAAATTGATCGTTCTTTGATCACACTTTTGCATGTGCACAATTTGCCCCAATTCGCCCAATTTCCACCATCCCCACATTCCAACTTGTTTGTGATTTGCCCCCATTCTTTGATCACTCTCGCCGAAAACTGTTACGTGTCCCCCAAACTAGCTTCTTACGTCAATCCCCCCTCCCCCACTCTCATATGTGTGCCTATATAAACCCGCTCTCATGCCCCACAAAGGCAGTGCTCCAACAGTCCTTTCAATCCAAGTGCATCCAGCCCGAAAACCCTCAAAAGGAGGCCCAGCGACAGCGAAACCCAGCGACAGCAAGACCGAGCGAGGCGAGACTACAGAGCGAGACCGTCAACAGAGCCCGACAACAGCGTCCAATCGATACACCATCTACTCCACCCACCCCCTCCCCCTCACTTTCCACACATTGTCCCATTTCCACCCTTGAATAAAGCACTACCCCCCAAAAACCTTCTGAATTTGGAGTCCAAGCCGGCACCCACCGGCATTCTTTGTAGTGACCTGGAGTCAACCACTACACCTAATTTAAAGTAAAAGCTTATTTAGACATTTTGTGAATTTATAAATAAAAAATCATTATATTGTTAAAAATCTTCTGAATTTATGAAATTTATAATGCATACAAATGAAAATTGAAAATACTACCTTTTCAACATAATCCTTGTTTTTTTGTTGTTTTTAGTTATGTTTTTTAAAGTACTATATATGGTTTTATTAAATGATTATAAAAAACAGGAATAAATTGCATCAAATTGACTTTAAAAATCCTCCAACAAATTAATTGGACTTTATTATGCACATAGCAAATTTTGGAATTGATGGACTCATGATAGACTTAAATTTCTTGCATTCATACATATATTCAAAATATATGTTGTTAATATTTTAGTTGGATAAATAAAATTGTAATGTCGATTAAAAATATAGAATTCCCAATTTTGGACACAACCTTAATTGACCAACCAAATAAATTTTTCAGAAATTAAAAAATACTTCAGTGACAATTCGATTTTGAAAAAGCCAAACGTATTTGCACTACTTGTTACTCAACATAGTTGTGCTAAATTTATTTATTTTTGATTGGACACTGAAACGTTTTGTACTTATATTCAATTAAGCTTTTCTTAATACCTTGCTACATGGATAATCAAAGAGTTGTTTTTTGTGAACAAAATCACATTTTTAAAATGTTAAATACATATTTTCTTTTTTGTTACCATTGATATTTCGGAACATATATTCAAACTAGGGTTACCGCTGGGTCCCCGCGGGGACCCCGTCCCCGTCCCTGTCCTCGTGGCCTTGTCTCCGCGGGGACACGGGGACAAAATGCACCCCTAAGAATGGGGAAATCGGCCGAAATTATTTTTTGGGGGAGATAGTGGAGAAAAATGACGGAAAAATAAAATTTTTCGAAGCAAATTTTTCATAAGGAATGTTCGAAAATATTGAAAATTTTTCTCCTAGCCGACAAAACTAATAGTGTATACTGGGGAACTCGAAATCGGTCATTTGTATCTCTACAATTGAGTCCCCATTGGTCCCCATTTTTGAGTTCTCGTTGTTATAAGATTGTTAGAGGCCCAGTCCGTTTGTTATAGCTATAGATAGCCCTATATCCCCAAGCCTCCAAAAATGAAAAAAATTTTTTAGAGAATCGGAGGAGATAAAGGAGAAAAAATCGAAAATTTTTCTTAAGAAATTGGTCTAAAATCTCACAAATCAATTTTTAAACTGAAAAATTGTTCAAAAATTGATTTTGGACAAATTTTTAAAACGCCCAAATATTCCTTTGATGTCATAAATCAGCAAATTTAAGAGAATATAAATTAAGGAATAAAATTCCGATTTAAATTTTAGTATAATAATTTTTTTAAATTTTTTCTGTAGAAATTAATTTTTTCTGATTGGCCGATGGTTTTAGGTCAGTTCGTCAGAATAGATCTTCGAAAAATTTCAGCGAAGAATAACTTCTGGCATATTTTTGCCTCCGTATTTTTGATTTTATTTTTTTAAACAATTTTTGAACGTTAAACGGTCTGGTGCTTTAGAATAGCAAAATTTATCAAGTATTAATGGAAAATTATTTTGTAATTTTTTATAGGTAGCAAAATTGGAGGAAAGCACTTGTGTTCAATATGCATTGGATGAAAGAAATTAAAATTTATTTTTACTTGTTTCATTTATTTGCTGTTCATCCTTTTAAAATTAATAAAACTGAGATTTTTTTGGTTTTTTTAGTTGTTCTTCCATTTAAAAACAAGAAAAATGAAAGAAAAATGATTTTTTTTAAATAAATTTTTTTCCACAATTGAATGTAATGCTAAAAAAATTTTTATTTGTCCTACATTATTATTTACTATTTTTTTATATCGAACAATTGAAAATGAATCCAAAACGCTAAAAGCAAAAAGAAATTTATTTTTTGAATATGAACATCCTCAAAGAATCATGTTAGGACTTATTTTTTATTCAAATATCAACAAGAAATTGTTTGAGTGTAAAATGCCAAAAATCACGGTTCAGCAGGACACAAAAAAATCCAGTGAAAATCTATTTTTAAATCTATTTATTCCCATAATTTAAGCGCTGAACCTCCTCAGATGCATATAAATTTAATTTTTAAAACATTTTTAATCATCTAAAATATAAAAATAGAAAGATATTTGTTACCACTTAATTTCAATATTTAAAAACATCTTTTGAATAACGAACAGTTCTGTCAATTAATCTTATTACTCTTCAACTTTTTTCTTTTCTAAACGAAAACGGATTTCTGGTATATGTTCGGAAATTGGAGACCACAAATATGCGCTGCGTTATGTTTATCCATAGGTGTTTTACGTATTCAGATAAATCTTTTTTATAATCCATAAAAATTTTTATTAGAATTTCTATATTTAGGTATTATTTACTAAGATTTAAATTAGGTTCGTGAGGCAAGGACAAAAAAATTTTTCACTAAAATTTACTTTAATTCCTTTTTAAAGACAATTTTTTAAATATTCTTTAAAGATTTTGTGTGAAGTCGGCGACAGGAAGAGATTAGTTTTTTGTATCAACTTAGCTCCCCGCAGTAGGATTAGCAAAATGTTCCCTTCTTTCTGGATTTCTTAAAAACTCAATTTTCTAAAAGTCATAAATTTTGTTGAAATATTTTCAAGGAAAAGGTAAAAATAAAGAAAAATATATTTTTTATAATTTTGATTACTTAATCTAGCTTCAAAAGTTTAATAATTTTATACTTTATTGTCTTTTTAAGTTGAGCGATTTATTTTTTTAAACATCTTATTATTATTTTTCATTTGCTTCAAAATCCGGTTCATTAAAAAAAATTTGAATAAGAAAATTGTTTACAAATATCTATAATTTTCTTATGGGTTAGGAACCCGACAATTGACACCAAAAATTTTGGGAAAATTTTTCATTAAAAATGAATTCTCGGGGTATTTTTGACGCTGAATCCGATTCTGATGTCCTTCAAAATTGCACCAGAGAAGTCATTTTTTTCAAAAATGAAAATTAAAAACATTCAAAATAATCAAATCAAATTAATTTATGTGGATTTAACAATTTTGAAATTTAATTAGTAGAAACAATTATTCGATAGAATGAGTGAACCCGCCACACATGGCTAATAACGTGATAGCTGATAATACAGACAAGAAAAGATCTGAAAACACGTAAAAATTAGATAAATCAAAAGTAATTTTAAGCAAAAAAGTTTACCATGATTTCATTTAAAGCTCATAAAAAGTAAAACAAAATAGATAAAAATTACAATATAAAAAATAATAATTACTTATATAGAAATTTGAAAGGAGCACTCCGAAATTCCAAAGTTGGTACAAAAATATGCAATGGAATTGTCAAAGAGGAAAAATTTCTTTTCTATCCACTCTGACTAAGGCGAAGATAAGGTCCGCATTCGCTCAAATAAATTACTTTCATCATACCATTTGCATATCTATTATGAATTATTACTTGCAGTTTGTCTTCAGTTAAATTGGGCGATTACAATAAGTGAAAAGAAATGCATTAATTACTAATTTATTATGGCCCCACTATGAGTTGCACCTGTTTGTCAAATGTGGAAAACGATTATGAACAATAGAGGTCACAAACCAGATTCCGATGTTTTTTAAAGACAATCGCAAAAATATAGCCCATCATGAAATGGGTATAAAATGATTAAATGTCATAAGAGAAAACCATTCCTTAAGTTTTGAAACTAATTTCAAAACATTTCCAAACAAAAAATATATTTTCTTATTAAGAATACTGTAAATAATCAAAAGGCAGTATAATCAAGATCCCCATCACAATGCATACCTCAAAAAACAAAGCAAAAAGCGCTAAAATATATTATTTAATATAGACATTTAGATAAAAATGCTTATTTTATTGCTTTTTTTGAATCAATTAAAATCCTATATCCAAATGCAAAGTACAATCGATCCCAGTTGGGTTTGACAAAAAAAATAAAAATAATGTTTCAGAGGGATAATGGAAAGCATGAAATTACTAACCAGTAACCACCTTTATCACTAACCAGAGGCGGTCCCGATAATGGCGGGATAAAATTGAAAATTTGGATCCGTTACTTAAAAAATTGATCATACGAATTAATTGTCAAAAACGAATAATTTTACATTTTTTTCTCGGTATTTAAAACGAAACCAACCGATCAATCTTTTCCAATCTCTAGTTATTACCAATCACTTTACACTATGAAGCTGTACTCCATCTTTGCCATGCTAGTAGTTGTTCTATTAGCCTATGTGTTCAATGCCGGCAGATAAAGTTGATTTTTTAACCGGAAATAATGACCAAAGTTCTTCTCATATTTTTTTCCAACTCATTCATTAGCCAGAATAATGGAATTGTTGATCATTAATTTTGTATGTTTTAGTGATGCCGCTCGTATCAATTTTTGGGCAAAATATTGATTTTGGCCAAATTGAGGTATTTTGGCCATAAGTTTTTTTACAGTGGAGTAATTTTAGGTGAGCTTTGGCTTATTTTTGTAGTTATTGTTTGCAATATTTTTTGACACTCTACTCATTTTTAGCCTTCAGTTGAATCGAGTTATAGCGAATGGGTGGCAAGTGTCGGGGCCGCAAATGTCGGCACACCTATTGAAGATCAATCTAAAGAGGCATATCAATTTAGATTTTTAATGTTCGACTTTCTTAAGAATTTGCTGAGTTTTTAAATAAAAAGAAAATTTTGCTGACTTTTCAAAAAAAAATTATTTTGTACCTTTTGAACCATATTTGAGAGTTTTGGCTGATATTTTAATTGTGCTCTTTTCTTTCATTAGCAATAAAATAATTAAAAATTTAATTGATGAGTTGCTGGTAAACGTAATTGGAAAAAAACAAGAAAACAAGGTATTTACTAGTATATGATTAAAAAGAACAAATTCAATTACGGATTGTACATATTAGTGAAGATTATCAATTTAAAATAATTATATCCTGTATACCTATTGTAAAACAAAATTTGAATAAAATAATTCTGTTATCTTACAAAAAAGTTTACCTTTGCTTACTCAAAATGAACTTTTAAATTTATCGCTACTCAATTTTGCTAAAAAAATTTAACAAAATAAAAAGTTCATTAAATAAAATCAAAACTTTAATTCAAAACAAAAATATGTCCATGCCAGCAAGTTAACAGGCCAAAAACCCTGGTCATTCAAACACTGTATGATGTGCAGGTGGAAGTATATATTAGGGTTGAGCGGGACCGGGACCGGGACCAGGACCGGGCCGGGATTCACGGTCACCCCGGGACTGGAGTCCCGGTCCCGGTCCTGGTTTTTAAAAACCGGGAAATCCCGGTCCCGGTTTTCAAGACCGGGACTGACCGGGACTGAAAATGCACCCCTAAGAATGGCATTTTTGGCAAAATTTTGAAAAATTTTAGGAGGGAGGAAGGGAAAATTCTGAGTTTTATGTAGAAAATTCCTTAAGAAATTTAATTATTTCTTTAATTTAATTATTTTTTACATTTCACCATTCAATTTTTCTTCCACTTGTCTCTATCAAACTCTATACTCTATATCTATATCTATATTAACCACTAACATTTTTCCTTTGCCCATCCATCAATTTCCTCCCTAGGATGTCAGGGGGTTGAGAATTAAAAAATTTTAGATTTCATTGGCTGAACGTGGGAAGAAGTGAAAAAGAACAATGGGGTTAAGCATGGGGTATCTATGCTTGGGCTTTTTCGGATTTTTAATTTTATTTTTTAAATACTTACTCAAAAATTTATTGAAATTTCAAAATTTTCGTAGAAACTTGTAAAACCATGCCCAAAAATTCAGCATAATTTTCTGCATATTTTTCCATTTAAGGATTTTTTGAAAAAATTCAATGATTTTTAATTTTTTTTTAAATTTTGGTGCTAAAAGCTGGTCCCGGTCAGTCCCGGTCCCGGTCTCGGTCCCGGTTAAAAACCTGGTCCCGGTCCCGATCCCGGTTTTGCTAGTCCCGGTCAGTGCCGACAATTAGAAAAAAATGGTATAAATATTTGCGGTTCTTACTATATTTGATACATACATTAACTAATGAAAGGAAAAAATCAAACCTAGAAAAATGAATTTGAAATTATATGAATCCAATACGTTCGAATCGGGGCTGCGTCAGATGATCCGAATCCGATGATTTTTTCCCGGTCCGATGATCCATATTCGATCCGATATACATTTTTTACGTGCTGAGTCATTCCGCAAAAAGTATCAAAATGAGAAACTGATCAGAAGTGGCATTATTGCTTAAAATAAATATTCAGCAAAATAAATATTTACGAGCGTTAGTCGGCCGCTTATATTCAATCCGTGATGGGTCGAAAGTAAAAAAATGCAAATGGCAGGCGAAAATAAATAATGTTGTTAAATCGAAAAGGCACCCGTAATTTATCTTTTAGACTATTTTTTGTGTTTTTTTGTTGCCTTTCATTAGTTCATGTACATATCGATTCAGTGGTATAGCCAGAATAAAATTTCAAGGGGGATGGGGGGAGGGGGTACCCGTCTTAAGAATTTTGCCTTTGGTGAAAAATTTTTCATGTCACCAAGTCATATGACATATGACTTGAGGTGACATCAATCTGAGATCGGGATCGATCGGACTCTATGCCCTTGAAAACTCTTGGAACCACGTTTCTTTTTAAAAAATTTTAAAAAAGACTACAAAAAAATATTCTATTCACTAATAAGATGTTTCTGGTCAGTTTGCATGTTGATACTTTTTGCGGAACGCCCATTTTGATAATTTTTGCGGAATGACCTAGAACCCAGTTTTTAGTGAACGACTCTAAAATCTAAAATTTTCTCTGGCGGCCCTATCGGATCCACACCAAAGCACATTGAAAAATTTCTCTATAAAATTCCTTTAAACAAAAAATATTTTTAAAAAATTTTTTAAACGAAAGTAAAATTCAATTAAAATTTTAATTATATTCATCATATAAATTGCTCTCGATCACCAACCAAAAAAACTTAGCTTTACGGTTTAAAATATGGAATTTTTATTCCAAAATACAGTCTATGGCAATTTTTGAATAAATCGAATTTTCATTCTTACATAACTAAAATAATATTTAATCATTCATAAAAGTACGGAGCGATTCAAGTGCTTTATTAATAAGCTAAGAAAAAAATTTGACCTAGTTACTATATGAGATAAAAAATAATTTTTTTATTCTCAGACCACTAATGGTAAAGAAAATTGCTCAAATTCAGACCTGCAAATTCATAAAAATAATTTTTTATTTTTTTATAATTTTTAGCTGAAAATTCCACTATGCAAAACAATCACTGGACTTTATTCTTAATAATTTAAATTCATCCAATCATTTATCTATATGCTTTTTTAAGAAAAAATATTATTTCTTTCAAGGAACCAAATTTGATCTCTTTATTTTAATTGATCTTAAACTCATATCTTTCTTTATAAATGAAAATTAAATATATATCAGCTGTATAACAATTTATTTGTAGAGTATAACAATATGAATTATAACTGAATCTGGTCTAATAAAAACAAAAAAATAAAGCGTTAAATTATATGTGATTTTCGGAAATTACTTATGTCCCAACCCAATACATAAAAAAGTAATTAAGAGTTATGAAAACAAAATAAAAAATGGTATAAACTGTTTCTTAGTGAATTTGCATAAATAAGGCCAGCCATTGAGGAAATCCGTTCAGAACTGACGGAAGTAGCGGGATCGAAAGCAAAATCTTTGCTCCATATCCTGATTTTCGTCAAAATTTCGATTTCCTAAAATTCTAAACTTAAGTCAATTTCCCGGTTTTCGGTCCAGGCCGGTTACCGGTTCCGGTTAACAGGAAACGGAACAGGTAGTCAACTCGTGGCGCGACTTTTGCGGACCCATTAATAATTTAAAAAATAATAAAACTAAACCAAAAATTTTATATGCCTCGTCCAAGGGCATCGTGAAATAAATGCCTTTTTGGCCAAATTCTCATTAAAATGGCCCATATTTGTCATTTTTAGTTGAAAGTTTGAAAAATTCATAAAAAATGAATAGATAAATCGAGATGTTTTTTGATGCAGCACCGAATGCTAGGTCCAGTCAACTACTCTTGTTATTACTAATAATAAATGGCTAAAGATTAAAACAATTCGCTAAAAATACGTAAATATTACCAAGTTTCTCAAATTACATAATTTCTCAAAAATACAATCGAAGTTTTTTGACACTTTAGAATTGAAAAAAAAATTTTTAGAATTTTTTTTTGCGTTGTGGCTAATTCAGTTTCCTAAGAAGTTAAATTTTTTCTTACTTGATAAAATTATAATGAATCATTTATAGGTTTCAGAATTACCCAATTATGCTTTTATTGCTATAGGATTAGTTAAAGTGACGCGTATTGTGCCATCTAGAAAACATTGTTTAATCCTTGGCAAGCTTTTATAATAATAACTTTTTTAATAATTAAGTTTTGCAATCCATAGGAAAAAATTAAACTTTATGACTGAAATAATTTATTTTTGAGCTTATAAATAAAATTAGCGACCATGGGAGGGATCCAAAATAAAACCTTTTTATATTTGCCCGAAAAAATTAAAAATATATTTAGGATTGTTGAATTAAGCTAGAAAAAGGAATTCTTCGTGTATCCATGAAAAAAGAAAAAAGACCTACCGTAAAACCTGTATTATAGCCCCCCCTGCAATTGAGCCCCCCCCTGTAATAGACCCCCCCTCTGGAGGGGGGTTGAAAAATATAACCCCCCCTGCATTAGAGCCCCCGGGGGTTCTAGCCAAAAATTTGATTTTTATATATGGAAAAAGAAAAAATTTTCAAAATTCAATTAAATCATCATTTGTTTTTATTTTTTATCCTATGACAGAAAAAAAGAAAGTTTTGTGGCCTAATGATTTTGTTCAAACATTCGAGACAAATTTTTTGGTCGAATTCGTATACAGAATCCCGTTTTTAGAGGTGTATTTTGGTCCAGGACCTCATTCTTAGGGGTGTATTTTGGTCCGGGACCTCATCTTTAGGGGTGTATTTTGGTCCAGGACCTCATTCTTAGGGGTGTATTTTGGTCCAAGACCTCATTCTTAGGGGTGTATTTTGGCTCAGAATCCCATTTTTAAGGTTTTCGAAATATTTTGATATATTTTTTCGAGCTTCTTAAGAAATTGGCAAAATTTTGAAGATTTTTTTCAATTTTCTTAAGAAATTTTCGGAAAAAATTCGCTTCTGGAACAGATTTTAGGGTTCGAAAAATATTACCCCCCTCTCCGTCGGTGAGGTTGAAATATATAGCCCCCCCCCCCTCCTAATTGAGCCCCCCCC